>OMKP01034236.1:0-12210 GCA_900302375.1 Bathygadus melanobranchus
GTCATGTTGCCATCCTATATCGTGTGTGTGTGTGTGTGTGTGTGTGTGTGTGTGTGTGTGTGTGTGTGTGTGTGTGTGTGTGTGTGTGTGTGTGTACTCACAGAACTGTAAAATCGACAGCTGAACACCAACATGGTGACCAGCCCCACCAGGCTGGTAATGATGACTGGTTCCCAGGGTACTCCATAAAGGTCAGGCCCTGGTCTGATGTCATCAGGCAGCACCAACACCACCTAGAAGGGGATTTAACATCAGCAGTGCCCTGTTCATTCATCCACACTTGCCTATTTGTGTTTGGGTAAACACACTTTGGAAACATTATGAGGCTAGCTACTTAACCAGTCAAGCACCTTGTACATATCCATTTCTGACTTAAACGTTGTACTGTATTATAGTTAGTTAAACCATTGTACAGCTAAACTATTATTATTATTATTCATAATAATAGTTAAACTATTCAACATTCATATCATTGAGGAAATCAGTTAGATCACCACTGAAATGCAACATAAACGGTAGAGGCCCATAATACATGGAACGATGTACAAAAGTGAGATCTGACAAATGTTTACAGATCAATGATTTATATATCTGATCTTTAAACAGTATATTTCCCACACACTGACCCTAAAGACTAGCATACATAATGGATTATCAAGACACCAGCTGTCATACGTATCTATTAAACAGACCCATAACACGCCCTGACAAAAGGAGTCCTGGCTGGTTAATAACCTAAATGAACATTCAGAATAAAATGTAGCTATGACCACGACCGAAGCTTAAACAGTACAGTCGATACATTATCATAAGTTACTCCCTGCCGAGTTGTACGTGTAAGCTAGCTAGCTATAGCTAACGAAAAAGTGCCACATACATCCTTCACTCTCTCCACGGCAATGTTGTAGTAAACTTCCGCGGCCGCTTGAAAGTCGGACTCTAGTTGGTCGCCAGTTGGCAGTTCCGCCATCTCTATATTATTTCATTTAAGTTTATATTTGTTATATCTTCTGCCGGTACAGTCATAAGACCGCTCAGCTGTCAACCCGAACTAGCGGTAACGATGTAGCTCTGCGAATGCAATACAGCATCGCTCACGTCGTTCACAACACAGAACCTCAGGAGGATATTTAATGTTGACCCAGAATAGGGGGGAGTATAAATCCTTTGCGTAACATTACTGTATCACCAAAGTTGGGCAGAATGTATCGGTCGAGAAATATATAACATTTAATGCCACATATAGTAACACGCTTAAATAAATTAATGGTTCTACTTTTAAATAACGCCTCGACTGTTTAGGTTTACCCCTTCTGATCAAATGGTTTACTCCTAACGTCACCAATTATGGAACGCCATACTGGCAGGTCGAAGCACAAGTTACACCAAGGTAAACAGGTGTAATCAAACAAGAAATATGGTCTATAGTTCTTCAATGTGTCCTCACTAACCTGACCTTAAATAGTAGTTTACACAAAGACTCGTTGAAATGGTGACTTGTCATACGTTACACCCACTAGCTCAAACAAGCAATCAAGTTAGCCGCACAGGCAGGCACACAGCTGACCTACTTTTTCTTAAACATTAATTAGTTCGATGGACACAAACTTACCACGTCTACTTCGTTTGCATCCATTTAATACCAGTAAACTGTTTGGTATCGCCAATTCACATTCCCAGATAACGTTGTAGCTAAAAGTAAGCACTCGACACTTCGTTGTTATGAGCTTCAAAGTGAGATCTGCGCTAAGACTTTCAACGATTCGGTGACGTTTAAAGGGGCAAAGCCAAAGTCGACTTAGCAATAGCCATATTGAGTTCAGTGTCATCAGGTAGGTATGAATAAACACACTTTAAGTTTGGACAGTTTCACTAATCCCAATGTGCTTTACAGTGATGAGGAGAAACAAAAAGGTTTTGTTTGAGTAGGTTTAGCTTTTAAATCACATAGATGAATGTCAGGCCAGCCTTTCATGGTATTATGGACCTGGAAGTAGGCTAAATATTTTTAGATCCCATGTAAACAAATATCAATATAATTTGCAGAAATGTACTCAACTAAATAATTATGAGTCAAAATCGTATTGCAACACTCACCTGCAGAATGAGCTGTTTGAGCAGCTCCTTCACTTCCAGGATGTAAAGACAGACATCCTCCGTGGAATGGTGAACAAAATACAGCAACTGCTTTATTTCCCCTGCGTTCACCGACAGATGCATTAACAAATGTCCCTTTAAAATAATGTAACTTGATGACATTCAGTCTATGCCATTCATGGTATTTTTCCGTCATGGGATGTGTGACATTTCAGAGGAAGAATATAGGAGTTAAAACAGTGGCCTTAGAGAGTGAGCAATACTAAGACCCCTGTGTACATTTGTAACATTTCGACACCACTTCATTTCACAAATCCCGACTACTTATCAGCATTAGCCACACAAAAAACAATGCTAACCCATTGCCTGACGCTATGATTTAATTTCCCTTTCCATTCACATGTCCCGTAATTCCTGTGTTAATTGTTACCTGAGCTTGTTGGTGTCTTTTCTGACACACTTTCTGATGATCTTTTTGTCTTTCTTGGCTCCTCCTCTATGGTTGTCTGTTTGTCTTTGTCTCTAGAGAGACAGAACGTGCTGATGCAGCTGGTATCATCTGTACCAAACGAAAAACTAGAATTTAATTTAAATGTCAGGAAAAAAGGAGAGGGTCATGGCTGCAGACAAGATGGCGGACCTCTGCAAGAGGCACCTCCGCAGTTGACAGTAAATCACGCAACCTCAGCAGCAGTAGTTGGTCTTGTCATTTTTGCACAATCTGCATTGTGCATGTGCGTAGTCCTTTATTGCATGTGGGAAGAAGCTAATCTTGTGGCGGTTGGTTTGAGTCTTAAATGTCCGGAACCTTCTTCCAGAGGGAATGGCGAAGTGTGGGAACAATATTGCACTTCTTCATGATTGTAACATTTATATTGTTTAATAAATTGCTTATAAGAAATTGTTTAATTAATACATTTCATTTAAACCCATAACACATTTTAAATAATTGTGCCGAGGTCACGCACTTTACTGTCAACTGCGGAGGTGCCTCTTGCAGAGGTCCACCATCTTGTCTGCAGCCAGGTAAAAAGGCCAAGGACTAACAGGGAATTTAAAGAATTTAAGGCAATGTGGATATTAATACCTTCAGGTTCTGTGTTAACGATGTCTGTTTTGCCATTACTGAGAATGTCTTTAACTCTGGCCAACAATATTTGAAGTTTCTTCAGACCGGTGAGCTCTCTTGTTTTTTCTGTATTGTCCTGCCTTTGTGTCAGTTTGTCAACATGGTAGAGCAGGAGACTTTCCATATCCAGAAGTATAGACATGTCATTATCCATGTTTTCACCCATGCCTTCAGGATTGCTGAGGATAAAATCCAGCCACTGCAGTTTGTGTCGACCGAAGAGCTCAATCAAGAGGGCAGTCTCCTCCACACTGAAATGCGTGCGGAGGGCCTTGTGTTTTGTGGGAAATGTCACTGTGCCTGCTTTAATTGGTACTTCTGGTGTTGGATGTTGAGGGCGGGAATCAGAATTTGACTGGGATTGATACTGGGCAGACGGCAATGGGAGAGAGGTTTCGATAAAATATGAAACGTGTTCGATGCTCAAAGAAGCCTCTGGCTGGGACGTCTTCTCTGTGCCACTGCTGTCAGGATTTGGCTTCAAATCTTGTCTTTCAGGACTGGGGATTGGACTGAAGTAACTAAATGCATTTTTGAACATAACAAAAGCCCCACCAACACTTTCAGGCTTAACTGTATCTTTATTTTCAACTGTAGGGATAGGTTCCATAGAATCAGAAACAGCCTGCTCCAAAAAAACTGCACCATTGTGTGAAGCTGAAATCGTACTAATATCATTACTGTTTGTGACCGTGCTATCAGATCGTTCAGTTATGCTTATATCATAATTCGCTGAGTTCATATTTTCCTCTTCCTTTCCAATTGTGCCCTGATTTTTGATATCGCTTTGTTGATCAGACTTGATCTTCTCATCTGTTGAAGGCTCAGGAAAGATGGCCACACCTGAATAGAGTTGGTCATCTTCCGGAGTACCTGGAGTATCTAAATCACTGTGCTCATATGTCTCCTTTGGATTGATGACCATGTCACTAAAGAGCCAACCAGGACTTGTCCCGTCCACATTGTCCTCGTCTTGCTTCACTATTCCTGTCTGACTAACAAAGAATCCATTGACTTTATCATCGGAATCAAGTTCGCTCTTGGTGTTCTCATTGATATGGCCAGTGTTGTAGATCCTCTTGCTGTCATCTGATTGACTGCCCACAAATGCACGATGCTCCTCTCCCTCCTGTTCTTCTCTCAATGTATCACTATACTTAGAGTGTTTGCCCTCTTCTTTTCCATCCACATGATTCTCCTTCTCCATGTACCCCCTCTTCACCTCAGTTTCCACAAGTGTCTCAGGGCTTTCTCCTCTAGAATTTGCGGACACGTGACTGATGTCATCGTCGATGGAGCTGGACTCACCTGCCCCTGCAGCCCCTGAATCTGTTGCCTTAACCGTGACCATGGAATCATCTGACTCTCCATCTCTGTGAGGTTCATCCGAAATAATCAGTTCCTGATTCATACCGTCTGTTGCTGGCACTTTGCTTTCATTATCTCTGATCACACTTGAATGGTTCTGCATGGCTGGATTCCTATCCAGGCTCTCTTTATCTTCCCACTCAACTATGTTTTCATCCTCCTTGTTACCGTCTCCAATTTTCAATTTCACCACTATGTCATTCTCTTCCTCTACCCCTTGCTTTCCCTTTCCCTCCTCTTTTCTTTGAGTTTCAACTTGTGTCTTTTCCTTTATGTTTGCCATGGTAGGAAACGGGGAATGGTCTGTGCCGAAAACATTGTCACCAATAGTATTTTCCACAGTTGTAGATTTGGGATTTTTGGCAATCTCAAATAGAGAAACTGATGGCTCAGCACTTTCATGAAAAGTTTCCTTCTCAAAGACAATGGCCTCTTGAGCAGTTTGAGATTCTGCTATAGGGTCTTCATCATCTGTCTCTGCTCCTGTCTTAGAATTATCACCGTGTTCAGCACTCCCTGGCATTGGTGGGGGACCAGAGGATTGGTCTATGGTATCCATATTAGTAACTTGATCGACTATTCCAGGTGTATGTATATCAGGAGAATGAAAAATACTTTTGTCACCTGATTGTTTTTCAGAGTATCTCAGCGTATACTGAGATACACCAGTCTCCTTAGAGCTCGACTGATCAAGAGCTGTATCCGTCATCAGCTGTGCTGCGGGTTCTACCTGAGTTGCGGCAGAATTAACATGTGTCTTTATCTCATTAATTTTGGTTTCCTCTGTTTTTCTTGCAACATTGTCAGATAAAGCCTCACGATGGGAACTGTTGAGCTCTTCAGCTTCTAAGGTGTTGGGTCCATCATCAGTTGCTTGAGCTGTTTCTTTGCCATCTCCTTCATACCGGTTGTGACCTTGAATTTTTTGCATTGTGTCATGAAACTGTGTAGAAGCAACTATTTGGTGACTTTCTGTATTTGTTTGTGCTGTGCCTGGGTTGAGTGTTCCTGTTTCAGTGATGCCCCCCTCATGTTTATCAGCATTGCTATCAAACACAGCTTCTATTGACCCTTCATTTTTCTCACTTCTTAATGGATATTGAGTTAAATCTGGATAATTTCTCTGCTTGGTTTGTGCAGAATTTTTGTCGTCTGCTTCTTTTGTCTCTCCGCCCTCTTCATTGTCATTGTCCTCCTCATTTAGTGACAGGAAGCTATCCAGCTTTGACAGGAATATGTCACTGGAGAGGACAGTCTGGGGATTCTTCTCCAACTCAGTCTGGAGAGTATTAACCTCATCAAGATTAGCAGCCTCTGATTCATTACATGCATGCATTATATCATGACTTTGTTCGGGTGGAAATTCATTGGTGTTGGACACACTGCTAACATTATCCTCTTCGCTGTATACTCCTGCAAGCATTTCTGTTTCAGTTTCAACTTTATTATCTGTGATTATTTCTTTTTCATTGGGTTGTTGCAGTTGTGGTGGTGACAGAGTCTTCATGTTGTGGAGGTTTGTAGGCTCTTTCATGTCCTGGTCATTTTGTGATGGATTGGTCTCAGTATTCTCGAGCTCTGTATGTTTTTCCATGTCATCTCCTTTGGCTTTCAATCCACTTTCCACTGTGCTGTCAAATTTGCCTGGACCATCACCAAAGCCTAAAACATCCCCAATCCCAATATCATACCAGTAGTGAGATGGGGAAGGATTCACTTCCTTCTTCGTGTTTTCAACCTCTTTTTTGTTGGTGGTTTTCTCCAGCCCTGAATCTTGACTGGTCGGACCAAACCCAATTGTGCTTGACAATGTATCTCCTAGCCAATCAAATGTCCCAGGAATGGCCATCTCCTCCTCTAGTAATTGGTGGCTTTCTGGGTCAAGAGCTAACTTCCTACTCCTAAACGTCCCTTTTTTTCCCTCTTCTTCCACAATTTCAATTTCAGCATCCTCTGTTTTCCAATTTCCATAACTGAGCCAGGAGTTCACAGTCGAGGTAAATGTACTGCCCGCTTCCCCCATTTCTGTTGTCTCTTTATCATGTCCTAGCGTGGTTTCATCAATTTCCCCCTGTCCACCCAAACCCAGCAACTGCGTAACGGAGGAAGTTAAAGAATCGTCTGTTTCCTCTGCCTTTGCCTCCTCATCTTCTTCTTCTGCAGTATTTTCTGCAGGGTCTGACCCTCGTGGCTTACCCAGGAGTCCTGTCACTGTGGAACCAAACCAGGGGAATGATGATGAGGAAGAAGAGGGAGACCCACCTTGCTCGTCTCCACTGCAATCACCAGGTTCTATATTCTCAAGGGTTCCGGCAGAATATTTTGTGTTAATGTTGCTTTCAGACTGTGCACCTTTGTGGTTTAACTGAACAAGATCTTGTGATGTGGAACAACTGCCACCCTCTTTGAGTTTGGTGTCCAGACCGCCATGGTTGGCTTCAGAGTTCTGGTTTCCCTGATCTACAATATTGCCATCATCTTCATCCGTCTCCAGGTGGCTGGAGTCAATGGGATAGCCATTCTCGTCCAGACAGAAGTCAAATTTCTAAATCAGAGGATTAAAAGAAAGATGCATACTTTACATAGTCACAAAATATATAGCAATCTGTCCCGAATATAAGAAAAAATATATATATTACTGAAATCTTTTTCTATGAAATTCACTGGTAAGTTAGAAAGATGGAAAGATGGTAAATGGATTATTTCTAAAGATGCAGATGAAGTGAGTAAGAGACTCATTGCATATCTTCTCTAATCTTTGCCATCTTTATCTTTGCATAACGTTCTGTACTACTCTCTACTCTCTCTGTCATAAGTTATTTCAAAATGTAGGATTTTTTGTGGATGTAAAATGAATAGTTTACATTAAAATTGTATTCACCTGGGTTTCTACAACTTTCTCTGCAGTTGCATACACCTGCTCCTCCATAACGGCATCTTTGGGAAAATATCCAAACTGTTTGTCAATCTGAAATCAAATTTACAGGAATACACTGATATATTATAGTAATATGTATTATGAATAGTAGTTGTGGTAGTAGTACAGGTAGTAGCAGTATTGTTATAATAGTTGTTCTAAATACTCATTAAGTTAACACATGTAGGCAAGCTTATTTAGTAGCCCACAGAAATAGATACAAAGAGTACAAAGTTAGACATACACTTCCTGCCCAGAGGTCCTGTCTCCTTCCAGTTAACTTATGGTAAACAAAAATGGTGTCCCCTCTTGTGAAGCTCAGGAACCGGCAGTCCTTACCATGGTGGTCCTTAGTAGCATATGCTCTGCTCATAAGGCCTACACACAGTTGATTGCACATAGATAGATGAGGTCACACATATACACAACAATGTACATGAAAGTGGACATTTACACAGACACACTCGTAATGTAAATCAGTAGAAATCCCTGACAGGTGTATCCACCTGAACACATACGCATGCCAGAGGGCATAACGATTCAGAGTTAATTAGGCTAAAAAAAAACTGCCACAGTCTCTAAGTTTTAAAGTGCAGGGGACGTAAGTTACATTACATTACATTTTCACTTACTTTCGCATTCAGGATCGGCGCAAATTTTGTAGTCCGACAACATGCACCATGACACCATGAGATATGGTGAAAATAAGAGAATCACACCGGCGATGTCCAGGCGACGACAATACTGATAAATAGCCATACCTAGATGTTTAATAATAATGGCTCAAGTAACAAATCCCCATGTTCGAAAAATAACTGTGCCACCGGGGTGGACATTGACTCCAGGTAGTTGCTGTCACGATCGGCTCAAAAGCAAATGAAGAGAGCTGAGATAAGATAGCATGAAATATGTAGACAAATCATTAACAGCCGGCTAAACAGTTGGCCAACGATTTTAGAATGTGCCTCTACTGGAGTGGTGTGTAATATAATTTGTGGTTTTCATGGACGATTTATTTCGAACGGATTATTTAGCAGGCATACCGGCCTTTAATGCTAGACCTTTGCGGACTTCGCCCCCACATTTGGACTGAGTTGGGAGCAAAAGTAGACACATATATGGCATTCATTACCATAGCAACTAATACTTTTTTACGTCATCAGTCTGCGCTGAAATAGAAGATGGCGGTGTTTACGTTTTTATTTTAGGCACGCTAGCTGTGATTAATTGTGTTGGTTGATAGTAATGCTTTTCATTAGCTAATATCCACTCTGTTTGAATCTAAAGCTGACCGTGTTTACCCTTAGTGTATCATATTAGAATCCACAATGAGATCAGAGGAGGACCTCATGCCTAGGTTGCTGCCTATTGAGATTGAGAACAGAACAGAAGCATTGAGACTCAATGGCGCCCCTCGAAACCCACAAGAATATCTAAGACAAGTCCAGTAAAACATTTTTTTTTGCCATTTAGCAACTCGTATTCCAGAAAATATGTATATGGTTCGTGAATAGTAAAGTATCCCGACGTTTACTGCAGGAAACCCATTTAAGATCCTTCTCATTTCAGGATGGAGGCGTCATTGTGTCCAGAGGTTGTGGTGGCGCAGATTGATCCAAAGAAACTGAGAAAAAAACAGACAGTCAACGCATCCGTGAGTTATTCATTAACGTTAAAACAGAGCGTGAGTTTGTGAAGACAAATAGCTCAGGAGGTAGAGCGGTTGTCTGGCTCTTTCGATCCCCGGCTCCCCCTAGCTAAGTGTCGAGGTGCCTGAGCAAGACACCTAACCCTAACGACGAGCTGGCTGTTGCCTTGCATGGTAGACACGGCTGCCGGTGTATGAATGTGTGTATGAATGGGTGAATGTATGTAAACGCTTTAGACAAAAGCACAATATATAGAGATAGATATATATATATATATGATATAAATGCATTCCAAAGTTTACATCCCATGCATCCCATGTATACATCCTAAGTGCAATAGGTTTACATATGTGCATAAGTTTACATGTTTACATTTCAAGTGTATATACAGAAATAGGCCTGTTCTAGTTTATTTTATTATTATTTTTTACATCCCTTAGCACAGGTCCAAGCACTTAACTTTCCTCCCACTATTTATGTTCCATTGCCTGTTTTAATTATTATCTTGCTTGTTGTTGTGTCTTGTTAGCACCTAGGGGTCCCGTACCCGTACAATGACAATAAAGATCATTCATTCATTCATTCATTAATTCAAAGACAGACGTAGGCAAGTGTGTAACTGATCACACACACACACACACACACAAACCTGTTAATGTGTTACTTGTGTGGCAGGTCTCAGGTTGCCAGGCTGCCCCTGAAGGCTTCTCCCCCAGCCTAGGCTGGCAGCAACAGCAAGTCGCTAACTTCTCAGACGTCAGACAGGTACTAAACACATTTAACTCATGCTTGTATACAAACTCTAAACATACTCTTCATATCCTTTACATTTTAAAAGAGTGTGAAGTCCCCCAATGTGAGCAATTATGTTAAATGACAATTAATGTAAAGTTGTATTAGATGTGTCGACTCTGTTTTTCCAGTCTAAAACACAAAGGAACGCAAATTGATTTAATTTCTTAATGCTGTACAAGAAGTCAAATACCAAAGGCAGAGGTGTGAGCAAGACACCTAACCCCAACTGCTCCCGACAAGCTGACTGTTGCCTTGCGTGGTTGACACCGCCATCAGTGTATATATGGGTGAATGTGAGGCAATATTGTGAAGCGGTCTGGATAAACTCTATATAAAATGCAATCCATTACCTAAAATGATTCTCCCAAATCAATTTCTCGGTGCAACAGGATGTATAACCTGTTCTGTGTTATGTTTGCATATCTTGCTTGCTTGTACATTCAGAGCATTGCCAAGCATAGGAGACGCTGGAGCACCCAGGCTATGGATGAAAATGTGGTACTGGTGAGTGAGACCTAGTAGTAGTCTACTATGAATTCACCATTACTATGGTCCTCACCTGTTCTTTGGTTCACCATCCCACCATCCCACCATCCCATTTCACTTATATTTGCAATATTTCTAACCCTAACCCTAACCCTAACCCAATTTCAATATTTCTATATGCACATAAGACAATACAGTCATTAGGGTAGTGGTATCATATACTAGGGGTGTTTATTGGCAAGAGTCTGCTATGTCCCAATTCAATTACTACAAAAACTATTGATACATGCACATTTACAGATATAATAATTTAACTGTCTACACAGTGAGTGTTTTGAGTCTCTTCAAATTCTGAATTTTGTTTTTAAACTGCAGTGATAGCATGATACAAAGAGATGTTTTAACTGACTGGCAGACAGGAACAGTTGTTGATGAGAAATGTTCTGAAAACAAAAACACACCCTAAGGTGGTGCGAGATTCATTCGAATTCAATAGGTCATCATCAATACAGAATCTCTCATGGAAGAGTTGTCAAGTCACGTGCATAGCTCATAAGTCACCTGTTGTTAACCTAATATAAACCAATTGGGTATGATAGTCATATGAAATCATATGCAGATTTCTCTGAAACCTCCAATGCTGTGCCACACTTACTTACAACTTATTATAAACCCTGTGCCATGTCTGGTCACGATACAGGCAGTGAGTTTAACGGTTGTAAAATCTAGATATTTCAGGGCCATAGATGTCCACAAGCCAGTATGGATACCCGACCTGTGTTTGTAAATGTCACAGCCCAGGCTGGCAGATGAGGAGGGTTGGAAGAGGTTCTGTTTAGGAGAGACAATCTACAAGGCCACCACAGCAAGCGAAACAGAACCGGACCCAAGCAGTGCGTTGGACTACAGCAAGGTTGTGTGTTGATGCATTTGTTTACTAGTTACCTATTTGTGTGTGTGGGGGGGGTTTTGGAGATGGTGCAGTGTATGGATCTTGTTGTATAATTTTCTCCTAAATGTTATCCGTCCACACCAATGTAATATGACTGTCTCTCTCAATGTATGATTACATTACTGTGTATCTAATTTTGATATGACAATTAGATTCAAATTTGGGCATTTGAGTTCCACATGAATTTAAGCAGATTGTTGTTGAATGATGATGAATAGTGGAGGGAGAGCTATGGATGTTACAATACTGCAATACTAGGTTTTGATCAATGTCATATTTATTTTCAGATGGGATTCCCACCTTTTCTCAGTATTGTCAGCAGGCTCAACCAGGTAGTGTTACCTGCTCACTTTATGATGCGCATATACACTCACAGGCCACTTTATTAGGTACACCTTCCTAGTACTGTGTTGAACCCCCTTATGCCTTAATACTTTGTGGCATAAATTCAACAAGGTGCTGGAAACATTCCTCAGAGATTTTGGTCCATATTGACATGATAGCATCACCATGATGCAAATCTCCCGTTCCACCACATCCCAAAGGTGCTCTATTGGATTGAGATCTAGTGACTGGAGGCCATTTGAGTACAGTGAACTCATTGTCATGTTCAAGGACATGTAGAAAACGGGTACACTGTGGTCATAAAGGGATGGACATGGTCAGCAACAATACTCCGGTAGGCTGTGCTCAATTGGTACTAAGGGGCCCAAAGTGTGCCAAGAAAATATCCCCCACACCATTACACCACCAGCCTGAACCATTGATACAAGGCAGGATGGATCCATGCTTTCATGTTGTTTATGCCAAATTCAGA
>OMKP01034239.1:0-21486 GCA_900302375.1 Bathygadus melanobranchus
AAAAAACATGGCCCATATATGGCAAGTCCCCTCTTCACCCCCCCCTCCCCCTCGTATAACTTCCTGGAACCAGAGCGGCTATCACTGGTTCCAGTGGTTGACATCCTAGATGTGTGGACCACTATGTGACTCAAGTAGCACTTACCCGTGTACAGAATTTTCTTTTCAAATTTGGGTTTTTCTACTCTGGTTTAAATGCACAGCTCTGTCTGTATCAATGCCTTAATTGATAACTATGTTGCGTTTGTGGCAATGAGTCTCCCGACTGAATATGTTTACAGATGCCTTCATCCACCCCTTAAAAACACAGATTCCGTTTGGTTTTTTTAAACCCCTGAAAAGGCGACAGTGTCTGTGCGGTCAGTAGGGAGACCTCAATAGGAGCTTGTGAAACGGGTCATCTCCTTCTCTAGAGACGGGTCGACGTGTTGCAGGTGAACGGGCAAGAGCAAAACCACCAAAGATACCGAGATATAGAGTTGTGTCTCGACGTGACCGCCGCACGTCTCTGACACAAGGTTTTCAAGAAACGATGTAAGCCTGTAGTCGAGATCGATCGGTTGTCTTGTGTAATGTGTTTAGTTATGGCCTAATGTAAGAGGAAGTACCTTTCAGTTTGGAAGACAGTTGGAATATACTTGAATAGACTGGCTCATGGTTTAGGTTTAATCCCTGGTCTTTGGAAGAAAAGAAAAAAACACATTTAGCTTTTTTTTGTTGTTATTTAGACATGGGGCATCTGTAGCAGAAACCACCACCAACACTCCCGCGATCGTTAAAAAACCCCAACCTTTTTTTAAATTCGTCAAGCGCAATGTTGTCGACCCCCGTCAATTGAAGTTCGTCCCATGACATTTATTTGTAGTCTTTGCTGTCGCCGTCTGTCCAGCAGCCGCGGTGTGCTAGTTAATAGTGTCAATCAAGCCGCCAAACCCCCCAAAGCACTGACGGCATCATCGAAACCAAGAGCCCTCTCCGTGTTCAGGTTCCCAGAAATTGTCCTTTTTTTTTAACTGGGCTTGTAATAGCACGTTAATCTGTCGGTCTTGGGTCTCATTTGAAACACATCCACCCCACATGATCTTCATCGGTGTCGTGGGACGTGTCTTAATGGCAGACGGTGTGCTGACACGGGTCCCGCAAAATGCTTCCCCTGTCGTATTTATTCCCTCCTTTAAAAAGAGAAAAAAAACCCAAGCTGGCTAAGTTTGTTTTGCACAAATAATGTCTAAACGCTGACCGTAGTAGATTTGCAATTGATGATGTCATTAATGTAAAAACAATATAAATAAAATGAAATCCACAACAAGTGTGATGGAGTGTGCTTATCTGTTATGTTGATGGTAAGTCAATGCAATGATCTAATAAAAAGGCAGTTTCCACATGTCCAAGACAAAAGGCTTGAGAAGAAATGACGTGTTATACATCCAGTTCATATTTTTATTAAGTTAATAGTACGATGGTATTCTCATTATGTACAGTACCAGTATAGTTTAATTCATATATTTACTTAATTTACAATTCATAGTGTATCAGTACCTTTTCATTTGCATTGTATATATTGGGTTAAAAATGTAACATTCATGTTCATTAGGATTTCCCATTAGCGTTGCTATATGTCAAGGTCGTCTAGGTTACCCCAGCTGGGACCAGCTTTTACCTTGGCCTTCAACTTTACATACAACTTCACTGCGCTCTCCATCTCTTTCTTCACTATCTGAGCCACCTGAGATAATAGAGAGAAGACAATTTAAGTTTAGTCAACAGAAAGTGTGCTTACTTGCAGAAAAATCGAGCATGACTTCCTGAGGAGTGTAAAGATATTCCATAGACTGTAGTAAGCGTTCATTTATTTGTCTACATAAAAATGTTATCAACAAAACCTTTAATTAGTTAAATGTTTGCAGTGGATTTTCCCGTCCTCTGGAAAATAGGGAGGTGTGTAAAGCATATTGTGAATTTAATACTTCAAGCTAAGCTTTAAGCTATATATATATATATACACGTATATATATTTGTTGGATTTACTATTATTAACGAGACAAAATAGATACTCAACTGGTTTAGGAATAGACTAATTTGACCTTTTAATACAGAACCCTTTGATGCAACTCTTGCGATCTACGCTGTCTATACATGTGTGTCCCACCTGGATAAGGTCCTCTTCTTTGGTCTCGTATATGAGCTCGTCATGTAGCTGCAGGATGAAGAAGGCTCCCCTCAGATGGGACGTCCCGCCACGCCGACCCACTGGCGAGGGAAGAACCCAGAAGTGTTTTCAATATTCTATATTTGAGTCTTTTAATATGGCTTTTGCGTCCTGCACGATAGGCCCACTAGTCTAGAGCAGTGGTTCCCAAACGGGTACATGGGAAGGCAAACTATGGTAATAAATCAGAAACATTTTCTATTATTAATATTCTATTCTGAAATGAGTTTGCCCAATTTGTTTCCCTCACATACTGCGGCTTTGTTCCGATCCACACCTTCTGCTCATACACAAGTATGGTAAAACGAGGTGGTTCACCATTATCAGCAGTACTTCGGATGGCCCTGATGTTTCTTAGGGGTACAATACTAATCCCCTGTTCTAGGGGGCGGGGGCACACCTCCATTTTCCCTGCCCAGGCACCTGAACGTAGTTCTGTACCTGGAGCAGTGTGTTGGTGCGACAGAGGAGCGCTGCTGTAGATCTCATGCAGGCGTTTCTGGATGTTGACCGTGGCGAGTTTAACGATGTCTGCCGCCGAGCCCTGCACCGTGGTGTTGACGGCCTGCCGCTCAGCCTGGTGAAAATCAAAGAGTAAAGTATGTAGCTATCATGACATGGTTTGATGATGCTCAAATGACATTAACTGGAGTGGGCAATAACACCAAAATGAACCTCACAACTCGACATTAGAGTATTTAGCATTGTAGTAATCAAATGTAAATCGAATAATAATTCTAGGTTATTAACGTAAAATGTAGATATCCTCAGTTAAAAACTGTGCTAGAAATCGACCTTTCATTTACCTCTATTTAACAACTAAAGGCCCTTTTCACAGAGATGTCGTTGTAGGAACAAACACACGTGTCGCTCATAACACTTATTGTTCTGCTAATTTCATGGACCAGGACACAGGTACTTATCTTCACCAGTTTAGTGAAGATGACCTCTCGTGCTGCCCTGGTACATAAAAAGAGCACACCCATAAGTAGTGTTATGAGAGCCACGAATGTGTTCATCCTCCCATGATGCCTCTGTGAAAAGGGTCCATGCACTAAGTCAAGCCATAACTGCAATGCATAATAGTCACTTGTAATAACGATAACATCAAAGTGGATGTGAAAACCCATGCCGCTCGTCACGTGTCGATGATGAACATGCTCACATGTGCCTTGGCGAAGGCGTTGCCGTTGGCGATGGCGGGCAGGTACCTCCGGCGGCCCAGCAGGGTCTGGACGTAGCCCCTCCTCACGCAGTTCTTCACGGTCTCTCTGAGGAAGGCCTGGATCCCTGGACCCCACCAGAGAGAGAAGGCCATCACCACGCAATGTAGGTGAAGGAGACCAAGACCGCACACAGTGACTAATGTTCACGGCCTCCATTTTGAATCGCAGTAGACCCCTTTCGTCGTCGTAGGACAAACACAGGTGTCGCTCGTGACACTGATTATGGGTGTGCTCCTTTTATGTACCAGGGCACGGGTAATGGACTTATTGTCACTAGGTTACGCTAGGAGATTAGTGTTACGGTACAGTTACTACTTTGATAAACATGTGTTTGATCCATGATATTATCCATGAATTGGATGACAGATTTGAAGTATTATTGCAGGACATTTGTGCATATGATAAACTGGAGGATATTACGTTGCATTATAATCTCAGTACCTGTGTATCTGGACTTGAAGCTCTCTATGTAGCAGGCGGCGTCATTCTCATCCACACCCATTTGCTCCCCTAAGGACTTGGGTCCCATCCCATAGATGATGCCGTAGCAAATCTACACACACACGCAAGCTCATTTTAGACACTGAATGAATGAATCATAAGGTATACATTATTAAGAATACGTGTGTGTGTGTGTGGTGCACACCTGTTTTGCCTGCTGTCTAAGGCTGTCGTTCACTGTTTCCGGCTCAATGTTCTTCCACTCTGCTGCAATACAGCGGAACACGTCTGTTCCACCGTTCAGCACCTGACACGTGATACGTATTCATTGCAATAGCTTACAATTGCGGTTTCCTATTGGTTTATGGATTGACCCTTTTCACAGAGGCGTCGTCGTAGGAAAAACGTGTGGCTCATGGCTCACTAAGTATGGGTCTGCTCCTTTTATGTACCAGGGCACGGGTAGTAGACCAGTCTACCCGTGCCCTGGTACATAGCAGACCCAAGATTAGTCTGTTGGTCTGGACCAATAGATCTATAGTTCACAAACAACAAACCGGGAGACGTCGAGCCAATCACAAAGAGTTACCTGCAGGAGGCGCCGATCCTTGGACAGGTGAGCCAGCACTCTGAGCTCCAGCTGGGAGTAGTCTGCTGCTAGTATCATGCCACCTACAGTGCAGTCCAGAGGGGAACCAGAGGCCAAAGAAGGTCAAGGAGAGCAGTTCTCACAACAAACATGAACTGCAGAACTACAAACATGGACGCATTGGCAATTAAAATCGGCTATCAAAATATGAGTTCAATCTGTATCCGCGATACTGCAATCATGTCATCGTGAAAACAGAATATGTTGTCGGCTTAAAAAGATGATCTCTTGACAATGAGGAGGACGTGTGCACAGCTCGATAGTGAAAGTGGTCATGAATACGATGTTTGAATATAATATCAGTGCCTCATTAACCTGAAAAGGGCACAAAGGCGTGCCGCATGCTGACGGAGAAGGCGGGGCCTTTTTCTGGACTGCCGACCGGAGCCGCGGGTGTTCTAGTACGCCGACTCCTGCTGTGAAACAACGACACCATGAATACATTCCTACCAGTTAGCCACAAAGTATACAGCCGGGCCATGAATAAACACTAGACAATGCATTACTCGGGCCATAGGACTCTGGCTTTGGAAACAAAGCATCTGGAAAGGCCCCTCCTGGATCCCTAGCAGTTCTATGTCTGTACGTCCTGACGCGTTGTAGGATCCTGTATGCTAGTATGTCCGGGCACTTGCTGTTGTACAGTAAGGGTTCAACCTAGCAATTGTAAGCTTGTAACTTGTTCTATTGACCTGGTAATCAGGAATGCTTGAAACTTGTTCTATTGTAATTGTACTGTACCGTCAGCGATATATTGTTGTTTCCCTCTTTCGACAAATTGTAAGTCACTTTGGATAAAAGCGTCTGCCAAATGCCCCAAATGTTAATGTAAATGAAAGAGAAGACATGTTGCACCCAGCATAATGTCGTCGGCCTACCCTTGTTTGGTGGCCAAGTGGCGGCCATCTTGTGAAGGGGGGCTCTCCCCCACCACGGTGGCCATGGCAATCTCAAAGTCCTTGGGGACATTCTGGATGTTTGGCTCTGTGAAGCTGACCCGACCTGCGGCGTGTGTGGATTCAGAAAGCCTTGTTTAGTCACAGAAACAAAAACACACTTCACAATGAAGAATAAATAAGCGATGGTTCCGTTTAGCTCAATTCGGGGAACATGGTTCGATTCCCACTGAGGCCAGTAGGCCACCCATTCTAACAATGTATCCACTCACGGGATTGGTACGATGTTTGGATGAAGTTTTTCTGGTTAACATGCTTATAAATGCAGAGATAAATGCATCAAACCCTGCATCATGTATGAAGTAAACAGGGTGTGTGAAGCATCCGTGCTGCCAGGTACCCGTAGCCGTGTGTGTCTGGGCGATGGGGTGGATACGCTCCATGTCCAGGCCAGCGTGGTGCCTCTTCTCTCTCTGCAGGGGGAACACCACTTTGGTCATGGCGTTGGTGATCCGCCTCCACTCCAGGATCACCCCGGGCAACGGGTGTAGCGGGCGGAGCTTCTCGAGCACATCCTGACGACATTGTTGGAAAGATGTTCGACGTGTCACTCACTCTCCGTGGGCCGCGCGGATAACATACAATACAATGTTTGGACTGTTTACATGAGAGCATGTGCGAAATGTACACGGTTACACATTTCATGTACCTTGGTAGTACTGAACTGCTTGCCCAGTCGTACTTTTCCTCCTCTCCTGGTGTAACCCAGAGTCCTCTTGGTTTTAACCCCGTCCACGTCACCGTTTGGGGGCAGATGGAGCTCAAGAAACAAGACCTGCAGGATGGAGACACACACACACGCAGACACCCACACACACACGCAGACAACCACACCCGCAGACAACCACACCCACACACACACACACACACACACACGCAGACAACCACACCCGCAGACAGACACACACACACACGCACGCAGACACCCATAGACAGACAGACACACAGACAGACACACACACACACAAACACGCGCGCTTGATTGATATACCATGGACTTAGATTATCTATAAAGAGCACATTATCTGTCATTATGTACCTTATTACTCGAGTCTTTTATATCCTAAATCTATTTAACTAGTCCAAAATAAATGACCAAATCAACCACACATCAGAGAGCGAGGACGGACGAGAGACCTGGGCTATGTGGTCGACGCTGGTGAGGGAGAAGCTGTGGCCGGCCAGGCCGTACGCCTGACCCTCCAGGGCGGTGAGCTTGGCCTGCATCACGTGCTTCTGCCTCTCGCACTCCTGCACGCTGAAGCCCACGCCGTTCAACTCCAGCAGGGCCAGACACCTCTGGGACGGCATCTCCATCCGACGGAATAAGTCTGGCGAATGAATGCGCACAATCAATACAACACGCATGTCCTCAATGTAGGTACAATATGCAAGATTTGCGATTTCAAGCTAGCTCCAGTGTAAATCTGGACTCTCTACACTCCTCACCCCTCCCTACTCTCCAAAACCATGCCTACCCTCAAAGAGCGAGGCCTGCTAAAACAAAAAGGAACATATGATTTCGCTACACTGTTGCAGAGTGGGAGCAATTAACCTCGATCTCTGTAGCCTTAAAGTTAATCTACATGACTTTCGAGCACGTCAAAAACATGTTCTTTTGCATATTGTACCTTTAATTTAACACAAAGCAAAAAGTTTTTATTTTTTTATTTTTTTTAAGGTAGGTTAGTATTGACTTGTACCGAGCATGCCATCCTTCTCCAGCAGGCCGGTGAGGTGGACCATGGTGGCGTGGATCAGCACGCTCTCTGTAGCAGCCTTTACACGGGGGCAGTGGGTGTGGGCGTATCTGCCCTCACCCAGCCCCTCCAGTAAGGCCAGCTCTTCGGGGCAGTAGACGGTGACCATGTTGGCCAGAGTCCTCTCCTCGCTGCCCGGGTCCACCAGCCAGCAGGCCACCTGTGGTACCAGATGTTTTCAGTTGTTGTCATCAAAAGATAGTACACGTGTGTGTGTGTGTGTGTGTGTGTGTGTGTGTGTGTGTGTGTAAATGTGTGAGGAATCTTATTATCTAATTTTAATTTCATGATTTTAATGATGGTGACATTGTATTTGATATTTCAAAATCCGAATTACTATGAGAGAGAATAGGTTGATTGGCTAGGTATGTTTTACACATTTTCATGCCATAACTCACAGAGACACAAGACAGACATCCATGGGATTGAACTAAGTAAGCTGCCAGGTGAAGAACATT
Source organism: Bathygadus melanobranchus (assembly GCA_900302375.1). Taxonomy (NCBI): domain Eukaryota; kingdom Metazoa; phylum Chordata; class Actinopteri; order Gadiformes; family Macrouridae; genus Bathygadus; species Bathygadus melanobranchus. The sequence goes on from OMKP01034239.1 coordinate 7,700, forward strand.
CATCCTGAGTATGTGTGTTTGTTTATACCTTCGGGTCTTCACAGCTTCCCTCCAGACTGACACCACAGCTCAGCACCAGTGTTTTGTACACATGGATTATGTCATAGGTGACAACCACGCCGGCTCCTGGTCCGACCAATGGCCTGTTCAGACAGGCTTTCACCTGCTCCAACCTCTCAGCCACTGGCAAATCAGCATCCAGTGGAGGCGGGGCCAAACTAGAGCTCAAGCCTGCGGTGTGACACAAAACACATAAATTGGTTGAATGTCTGCGGTGGTTACACATCACGTCTGTGGTTTTGTGGGTGGTGGTCTGTATATTGATAGGGGTGAGGAAAAACAGAATTACAGAGAATCATAGTCAGTATTATTGGATTATAGTGGTCAAGTAACTCAGGCTACTGTTCACTAGGTTGTATTACAGCATTGTAACACTGTTTTGTCCAATATCGTACCCACCTGAGCTCTGCTCCTGCTGCAGGGAGATGTAGTATGCATCCCTCGCTCCCCAGCAGACACTGAGCCCAATCAACAGCAGTCCGTCCTCTCCCCTCACTGGGAACCCGTCCACACTGCAGAGCTTCTGCTGGTTTGCTGACACTGCATATATAGATATCACATACACCCAGTCTACTGTACAGTCTGCTCCATGGTTCTTTTGTTATATTATAGATACAGCGCAGGACATACTTAAGTCACAAGAAGGAGCAAATGGTTGGTGATACTTTAATACTAGTATACTACAGTTGCAGCTGATCACACGCAAGCTCAGCATATAGTTAACGTGGCTCAAATCTAAATGCCAACCCACTGCATGTGAACTGTGCACCAGCGTCACTGACCTCTCCTGTGTTTTTCTCCAATGCGTCCCTCAGTATGGGGGGTCTGTTCCCGCCTCTCGCAGGCCAGTGCCAGGGCGAATCGCTCCTTTGTTCTCCACTCACTAACGAAAGTGTGGAAGAGTCCCCGGTCGCTTGCCACGTCGACGATGGAGAAGGCCCCAGGGTTGCTTGGCGTGAGTGAGGCATTCTGGGACAGCTGCAGGGTGAAGCCCTCGTCGATAACGGACGTGTCTACATCGGAGGAGCCGGCCGGCTCCGGGTCGGCTGAGATGGGAGGGGCTTCGTCTGGTATGTCCGAGCGTGGCTTTGACTCTTTTTTTTGGTCCTCTCCCGCTTTGGATTTGTGGTCGAGTTTGGGAACTGATTGGGCTTTATCGTTCCCAGACCCCGTTGCAGCTAAATCGGAAGGCTTGAGACGGAGGCTTGGCCCTGGGTGGGATTTTCGACATGTTGGTAACGGCTTTGAGCCAGGGAGGCCGGTGGAGGGGGTGGACTGTTTGAGAGGCTTGGCAGACAGAGGCGACTGGACAGAGGAGGTTGTTACTTTTACTCTGGGGGTGACGGGTGGCGTTTCCTGTGTGGGAGGGATGAGGTCAGAGGCAGAGGCCGGCCTCTCTCCAGCTTTCGCTTGTCCAGGGTCTTCCACGGTCTCTCTAGACCGGCTCTGAGCAGCAGGCGGTGGGGTCTGGCACTCCTGTTTTCCCTCCCTCCCCATGACAGGATGAGGTGTTTCCAGATCCGTCACCACCACTATGTTTTCTGTACCATTGTGCATGTGAGTGGCAGGGATTGCTGCTGCTGCTGTTGTTGTTGTTGTGACACGTTGGGAGGGCTGGTCAGACATGCTGGGCCAGTGATCGAATATCTCCTGCAGTCCAGGGCTACAGTCAGGAAAATGATCAAGAGACTTCTGGATGTGTTTGGCTTTTTCTCCTTCCAGTCTGATTTCAAACGTGCCTTCTTGCTTGATTGCCTCATCTCTGTTCAAGAGTACCGGATCATTGTTTCTTGATGTAGTAACTTGTTTCAACTTGTCTGCTAGACCTTGGTTCCCACTATCCTTATGGTGCTGTTCTATTGATTGGACCGGGTTGGTTTTTGATTGGGTCGGGTTGGGTTTTGGTGGCTCAGTCTGGATGGAATGTGACCCCTGCTGGTCTGTCAGCAGACGGTCTGTGTTGGACTGCTGACCTTCAACATGGCTACGCTCTTTTGGTGTTCTCTCGGTGTGTCTGAGCAAGCTCTGCCTCTCCAGGAAGTGCTCCCCCACCAACAAAGAGTCACCCCATTCAGACAGATTGAAGAACGAATCGCTCCATTGCTTAGCCTCCTGCTCTTCTGCCTCCTGATTGGCCAGAAGCTCACTGCGTCGTCGGTCCTGACCAGACGGAAGTTGGAGGTTGTCTGCAATCTCCTCTCCGACCGGCTCCTCTTCGTCTGATGGGTGCAGCCGATCCTGGTCCGGGCTGAGGCCAGCGAGAAGGGAGCAGTCATACAGACTGTCGAACAGGAAGCTGCTGCTTCCATTCAAACTCTCAGAAGCAACCGGTTCGATGTCTAATGCAGGGAGGGCCTCGTTTTCATCCTCCTCTTGCATCTTCTGTTCTTCTTCATCATCATCATCTTCTTCCTCCATGTTCTCACCATCTGCTCTTGGAGTGATCTATGTAAATCAATAATAAGCATTCATCACTAATCACTCATATAATATGCAATGTATATTTGTGAACGCTTGAACAAAATATACAATGATAATAGGAGGAAATACCTCAAATGAACTTACTCACCTGGTGGCTGGTGTCCAGTATTAGTTCTAGTTGGCTATCTGTGAGAGAAATATTAAATCTTGGACAAGCGTCATCAGGGCTGGATTGGGCCTTAATATGGAGACCATTCATTGGAGAGGTGTGAGCAGTTTCTTCAGCATGAGGTTTCTGTACCTCAGGCTGGTATCTTCCCTCATTTGTGTTCTCCTCCAACTCCTCACCCTGAAGTCTGCGCTCTCTCTGCTCCTCTACATCCCCTTCTGTCTGCTCTCTCACCGGGTTCACGTGATCAACCATGATCCTCTCGGTCATCGAGTCCAATTCAAAACTGTCAAATCCAAAACTTTCCTCTGCCTTGTTAGTGTCCGCTGCGGCGGCCTCCTCTTTACAATCTCCTTCCGTGTACAGCTCTGGAGAGGAGAACTGCTCTGCCTCCTGTCTCCTCCTTCGTTTGGCCCCAGGAGAGAGTGGAGGTGTTGGGGCGGGAGAGGTGGACGGAGGCCCCATAGCTGGAACCTGTGACGTCTGAACATTAATGGGCACAGGGGAACCAGGAGGACCCCCTACATCACCCGCTTGGGAGGCAGCTGTTGAAATGGTGGCAGACAGTGGAGGTAGTGGAGAACTTTGATGTGGAGTCTGAATGATCTCCAAGGCAGAAGGTAATGCTGGCAAAGTTTGTTGCACACTTTGGACTCCTTCCGGCACATTGCTCTCAGTATGTATGGACTGGAGTACTTTGCTTAAGGCTATGGAGTGTTTTACCACGCCTGACCGTGCAGGGAAGGCCCCAGATTCGGTGGCAGCATTCACTTTAAATGCTTCTGCAGTGTGGGGTGCTGGGACCCGGAACCGGGGCGGAGGCATGGGGGAGGTGGGGGTTTGAGGAAGGGTCTTGAGTGGAGGAAGAGGACTGGATACTAACTCGGCCAATTCCTGCGTCAGGCTTCTGTCCCAAACCAGACCCTTTGTTTTCACAACTTGTGGTTTCGGCGAAGCCACCTCTTCTCTCGCGGTCCTATCTCCCGCCTCTGCTCGTCGCCTCTCGTTTACAGCCTCCGGCGTTTCTGTGCCTCTTTGCTTTTCCTCATGGTCTGTTTTTTCTGGATGGTGAACGATGGCAACTGTGTGATTTGTTGGGTTTTCCTCTGCTCCTCTCTCTGTTGGACCTCCATTACCCGTCTCTATTCTCACTGTGTGTTTCCCTGTAGCTCCTCTCTCTGTTGGACCTCCATTACCCGTCTCTATTCTTACTGTGTGTTTCCCTGTAGCTCCTCTCTCTGTTGGACCTCCATTACCCGTCTCTATTCTCACTGTGTGTTTCCCTGTAGCTCCTCTCTCTGTTGGACCTCCATTACCCGTCTCTATTCTCACTGTGTGTTTCCCTGTAGCTCCTCTCTCTGTTGGACCTCCATTACCCGTCTCTATTCTCACTGTGTGTTTCCCTGTAGCTCCTCTCTCTGTTGGACCTCCATTACCCGTCTCTATTCTCACTGTGTGTTTCCCTGTAGCTCCTCTCTCTGTTGGACCTCCATTACCCGTCTCTATTCTCACTGTGTGTTTCCCTGTAGCTCCTCTCTCTGCAACTGTTGTCCACTTTTGGTCTTTTTTCATTTCCTCTTTCTGTCCTGCTTCTACATGTAGTATTCCCCTTTTACTTTCACATTGTTTATTAATCTCTTCTTTGTGTACAGTCTCCCCTTTCCTCTGTGTTTTATTCAACGTGTTGGATGAGCCTGCCGAAGCATCAGATTTGGGTGATTTTGATTGGCTGCTGCCTTGTCGGTCATCAGGCCCTGTGTCGGCAGGGTCCTCAGGAGGAAGTGTTCCCGGGTCCCACTGAACCCCCAGTTGAGCCAGGTCTTCCTGGAGGAGGAGCCTGGCCTCAGACACGATCTCATTGGCTGCTTCTTTTTCCGTCAGGGCCCGCCCACCACTGACCCACACACACCGCAGGCTCCGCCTCTCAGCCGCCTCCACCTCGCTCTCGTCCACGGCACGCTTAGAGCTGCCAAACACAGTTTAACCCCGTTATAAAAGGAGTGAGACTGCTGAAAGCATTGAATAGGCAGAGGTTAAATGATTACTAGAACTAACAATGGCCCTGTACACCCTGCGACTCTCAGTGAATGGAAGTGATAACGTTATCTAACAAATGGTATGGTATACGTCATGGTTTAGGGTTAGCCTAAAGCTAACAAAATAGAGAAATGCATTCAAAAGCACACGCACGCACGCACGCACGCACGCACGCACGCACGCACACACGCACGCACGCACGCACACACCTCTTGAAAGGAACGGCTTGCCGCAGGGCTTTCTCCACGTCCGTCGTGGCGGCCCTGGCCAGCTCGGCCACGGTGCACAGTCCCTGCGCGTACAGCGCTCTGGCTCGCGTGGCGTTCAGCAGAGACACCCGGACCAGGTCCACCAGCTCCCGCTGGACGCCGAAGCTCAGCCTGGTCTGGTACTGGGACAGCAGCAGCTCCATGGTGCTCCAGCCCAGCCGCTTGCAGAACACCGTCACCATGCCTGCGAGGACAGAGAGAGAGAGACACAGACATACAGAGAGGGAGAGGTGGGGACGGGGTTTACTGATGATGCCGGTGGTCTGCATGCATATGATCATTAAAATAGTCACTGACCAGCTTGAGTTATACTTCCCACACGGACGGTCGCCACGGAAATGACCTGGCGCGCCCGTGACAAGCCAAGCATGAAACAAGCTTTAGTCACTGTTTTTATGTCTATTATGTCGCTGATTGAATCAGGTATTTTATCTGCATGTATATAATGTAAAACACTTCATCACAATTACAGTTGCAACTTTGCAACACCTCCACATTCAGATTAAAAAGCACCCCCAACCTCAGCAGAAGGTAAGAGAGTCTGACTATGTAGGTAGGTGTACACTGGACAACAATGGACATGTGTTCATCCTTTCACAGCGTGGACCAGGCACCTGCGTAAGTGGAAGCAGACTGCTGCAGGGACTGCAACTGGCCTCGGTTGCAGTTGTACCTCGAGGCCACCACCGCCAGGGGCACCTCCTTCACCAGGTCCTGCAGCACCAGGGTGGTGAAGAACCTGCGGACATGTGCGGGACCACCAGCTGAGTGAGTTCACGGACACACGGCGGTGGATGAACCTCAGTGTGCCACGTGTTGTCTCCACCCATGCGTTTAACCAGCTGATTTAACCTGTAGACCCGGTGAAAGGATTTCTATGATCTCAACCCGGACAATCCACGTATAGCAAGAGTGCAATACAACCAGAGTTTTCATTTGTGACCGATCACGCATATGGGAACTGTGTAGTGAAGACCTATCATACAAATGTAGAAACAACCAACACACTTTACCGTTTGTGAACGGCCATCTGCCGACGCTGCTTATCCGTCTTGGCGACCAGCTTGCCGCTGACGGAGCGTGCCAGGAAGCCCTCTTGCACACCCACCAGCTCCGCCACCCTCTTCATGGAGGAGGGCAGCTGCTCCCACAAGCAGAAGAACTGGTACCAGTCTATGGTGGTCCACTCGGCATACACCGGAGTGATCTAAAGACATGGGGGTGGGGGGCGTGTTTGACTTCTGGGTTCGATCCCCATCCCTGAGCAAGATGCCTTATAAATGTTATGCATACATTCAATGTAAGCATTCAATGTTGCCTTCAAAATCATCATTTTATCATGATGAGGCTACATCACTGCCCCTCTTCCCCCTCTAGTCGGCCCTAGAATCAGCAGTGCATGTGTGTGTGTGTGTGTGTATACCAAGTAGAGTGTGTGCAGGTCGTTCTCCAGTACGAAGCCCTTCATGGCGCGTTGCAGGTCTGCGAATATCCCCAGAGCCTCGTGAGGAGAGAGGGAGGAGGAGAGGGAGGCAGCTCCCAGCAGGGAAGGAGCAAATCTCTCCTCTGGGAGCCAAAAGCAGAACACAAATTAGACTAACATGTGACTAATAAGCCTGCCTAAACGCTCAATGAAGCAATCACCATTAAAATGCGAACGGCTTTCTAAGAGTCTCTATTTTTAAACAGTTTTATGTTTGAATGTTAAAATAGTGAGTTACAAATACATTCTCAGTCCTGAGTTTAGGAATGGCTGATAAAGTTGTAATGTAGTCCACACGTTTTAATCTACAGTGTAGACATTTGGTCACTACAACATGAACATACATCACCCATTATTAATTCATTAAATGAATTAAAAATGTATTTACATTTTTTTTTTTAAACTAAAAAAACATTTAAAAAATGTTATCATCATCATCACCAATGCCATCTCAAATGCAAAGAATTTCATAATTTCTTCTTTCAATGATCTATTGTACATTTTTTTTTATTGATTATCTATTCTATTCTATTATACTTCAATGTTATTTCTCACCTTTATTTTGTTGTGGGAACAAGTTGAGTAAGTTAAATAAATAAAAGGTCTTGCCTGGTATGATTCAGACCAACACTTCAACATCATCCTACTCAACAACTGAGCAGCCATCATTTAAAAAGCAGCCACACCTTCCCCTTCCTTCTGGATATTGATGAATTCATTCTCCATCAGCCACTCCACACAGGCCTCTATGGCTCCCCTGTTGGTCTCTGGCTCCGGCCCCTCCTTGGGGCCGCCGTCTGAGGGGTCCCGCTCCCATCTAGTGCTGGCGGCCAGCAGCGTGCAGGAGGCATACAGCCGCACATCCTGCGGTGTGCTGGCTACACCGCCAACGATGATCTGTACGTTGGGGAGGGGGAGAACAACACACACTGAAGTATGGATGTGGTAATGGCGGTAAACACATCTCTGGGTTGGCCCACGTGTCGTTAATTACACCTCACCGCTGCAACCTCACAATCGATACTGTGTGCAGGGTTTCATTATGCCAACATGGAACCTGATAACTCGTCTTCAACGGATACAGCAAACACTTTCTCTCGATTGGTAGAGCTAATGTGGGCAGCAGTAGCTCAGGAGGTAGAGGCGGTTGTCTGGCAACCGGAAGGTTGCTGGTTCGAGCCCCGGCTCCCCCTAGCTGTCGAGGTGTCCCTGAGCAAGACACCTAACTCTAACTGCTCCCGACGAGCTGGTTGTCGCCTTGCATGGTTGACACAACGCCGTCGGTGTATGAATGGGTGAATGTGAGGCAATGTAAAATGCTTTGGATAAGAGCGCTATATAAATGCAATCCATTTGCCATTTAATGCTCTATCCATCGGGAACGTGTTCAACACTACCAGTTCGAGGGGTTCGATTCCCACTGTGGCCACTCTTCGCGAAGAAATGTATGCCCTTGTCTGACGCTCTGGATAAAAGCGTCTGCCAAATGCTCTAAATGTAAATGTAAATGTGATGGTTGGGTAACACAGGGACACAATACCTCCAGGATGGCTCGCAGCATGCTAGTCGTAACACCATCCCCCTCTCGCTTCACCAGGCAGCTGCTGATTGGTTGAAGCACACCCTGGACGAGAGTTACGCCCTTCTGACGCTCGGACTCCTTGCACACGAGCACACTCTCCCCTGTCACAGAGGACGTCGATCTTGTTATATTCACTATGTTAGAAATACCATCAAACTTTCCAAACGATTCATGCTTGTTTTACCTTCATGGATTGCATTTTATTCATGGATTGCATTTCACTTCCTTCCTTCACTTTATAGCATGTTATTTTGATTTGTTTAATTTGATCAGCTACCACAGAACCTAGGATATAGCAAATATGTTAAACAGTTAAAATATTTGCCCAACTCCAATGTGGCTAATATGCAGCTAACAGAAAACAATTAGCAAACTGTAAGCAAGTAGCTGTCAATCACTTTCGTACGTCTCACATCACCAATATCTCTGATGGTTTTCTCTGCTGAACCAAACAATTCATCATTGTATCATTTTGTTTCCCCATCTTCACCACCCCAGTCCTTTTTTTCCATTTCTCTTCTAACGGTCACGTCTCTTGCCTTGGGTGTCCACCCCCTTGCGGCCTGCTCGCCCGGCCATCTGTTTGTACGTGAGGGGGTCCAGCAGGTGTCCGTTGAACGTGGGGGTTCGAATGATGACCCTGCGGGCCGGGAGGTTCACCCCAGAGGAGAGGGTAGAGGTCGCGGCCAGCACTTTGACCAGGCCCTGGCGAAACGCGCCCTCCAAAATGTCCCGCTCGTCGAACGTGAGACCTACAAAAGAGTCACAACACACACAGAAAATGATTGGTAGAGGGCGGGAATACTTACATACCTTCTATAAAAGTAGTGTTTCCCTTGTTTGTGGAGGGGATTCATTTATTCATTAAAGGTGCAATTGATAACATTGACAACATTCAGCCACTAGATGTCGCTCTTCCCCTCCCCCCCTTCCATTCCATTGGTTGCCAGTTCCTTGCACTACCTGCATATTTCATGGCCGGCTGAAGTCAAGTGATGAATGTTTCGTGGTTGAGTAATGAATTCATTTTGCAACATGTAGCTATACATTAGCTATAGATTGAGGTTACTTTGTGCTGTGGTGTTTCTGAGCACTTGGGATTTGTACTGGCGTGAAGCCAGGCGCTTACCGTCGAATGTAGTCATTTTCATTTTTTCCACACTAACTGGCAACTACCAAGGCTCAGATGACACAGAGATACCATGTGATACCAACCATTATACTATTGGCTCACAAGCCTTGTTAGAAGCAGGAAACAAACGTCATCTTACACAGAGATTAACAAAACATTCATTTTGGACCTGTCAAAATGATGATTAATTCACAATCTGAATATTTTTTTAAGAAATGGCGATACTTTTCTAAAAAAGCTCTGTGGTGACAAGAATGTTTATAGATTATAGTGTAAATATAAAGTTAGAATATTAATATCTTTCTGTGTTCTTACTATTACTCACCAGCATGGTGGAAGCCCACGCCCCAGGGGACGGTGCGCTGTAGGATAGGGTCTAGCCCAGCAGGGGTGCGTCTCAGCTGGGCAATCACATCAACCAGGCCCTCCTGGTCCAGACATACAGCCTGGGGATCGGCTTCGGCCTTGTGTTCTGCGGGATACAAACCATAAGTACTGCTAGTAGTAGCACAATTATTAGCCAGTGAATATAGTCATTCCTATTTTTGTATACCGGTATATATATTTTAAAAAGATATATAATTGAATTAATTTAATTGTTATAATTTCATTTTTAATAATTTAACAATGGAAATGGATGGCTATGATTTCCAGATTTAACCATTGAGCACTCACGAAAATAAAATCATCAAAATCATAGTCACCACAATTGAGAATCAATAGTGTTGTCACTTTGTTTCAGATAATTTGAACATCAAATGTAGCTTACATGAGAATGGTATAGACAGAAAGATACATTTCCATAAATTCCTTTGTTCTACTGTGAATCTACTGTGCAATATTCACAGTCAAACAAAGTTGAAATAGTGTACAGACGCATGCATTTACCAGTATTTCTGAGATTGTAGAATTCTCTGGCGATGCTGTCGGCTAGCTTCTCACACCAGTTCTTTGAGGGGCAGAAGAGCAGCACAGAGTGGCCCTCTCTCACCGTCTCGTAGCTTAAACTCACTATGTGGTCGTCATCCCCCTTATTTTAAGCACACACACACACACACACAAAATCAACACATCTGATCACCTCCGGATTGAAGAACCACCTCCACACTGCCCAAACTCACTTACTTTCACATTGATGGCAGGTGAGAACTTCCGAACCAGGGAGAGTCCGTTGTCGTAGATGTTGAGGCCCACCTTAAGGTGCTCCTGCAGGGGAACAGGCCTGAAGTCGGTCTGGTAAAGCTCTGCTCCCAGCCACCCGGCCAGGAGAGAGAGGTTAGGCAAGGTGGCGCTCATACCTATGATTTGCACGCCGTCAGAGAAGGAGCTGTAGAAGCAGAACATACACACCCACGCAAATGACGACACGCCGATGCCTTCTTTGTAAACCAATACGAACCATAAGTCAAGACATAAAAGAAATAGACCATTTACCCTTTGTCGGGCCGCTTCTGTGCAATGAACCGGATTTTGGTCAGCAGCAGCTCGAGAAGGTAACCCCTTCCAGAGTCTCCCACCATATGTAGCTCATCCACCACCACCATTCCTGGGTTGACCCCAAAATACACGCCACGATGCACGAATACAGATCAAAACAAAATAATACAGACAAAAGAGTCATTGATAAATCCAAACATCACATCACATCATCGGTCCGTTACCCAGAAGGCCCATGCTGTCTTCTTCTATCAGTCTGTTGACGAGAGAGTTGGCTTTCTCTATGGTGCACACCGCCACGTCCAGAGCACTGAAGCCGCCCGGAGCAGAGGTGCTGCCCATGTATCCCTCCACTCGCACGCCCGCCTCTTCAAACACACTCTGCACAAGCAACAGACAATACTCAGACACATGCTGGCGTCAAAGCCGTTGTGGCAATTCATCGCTGATCGCCCGGAAATGTATTGATTGTCCAGTTGTCCATCCGTTCATCATTTACCAATTAAAAATAATAATAGCTGCTTATAACTTTGATTCTTTGCTACTTGTGTCTCTTTCCGCTCTATGTCAGATAGAATCTAAACTTTTGTTGATACTGCCTATCGGACATGGCAAGCAAAGCACCTTTCCTCTGGTAACTAATGATGGCCATTTGTCACTAAGTCTATGACATTTTACAGACTATCCTTCCATCTGACCCTTCCTCACCTGAAGGTAGTGCATTTTCTCCTTGGCCACCGAGACAAACGGCAAGATGAAGAGAGCCTTCCTTTTAGTCTCCAACACACGCTTCAACATTAGCAGCTCCGACACCAAAGTCTTCCCTGCGCTGGTAGGGGCTAAGAATGTACAGGAGGAGGAGAGACTCGTGTTGAAACAAATGGATGGCAATATTAAAAATACACATGTCAATTACCTGAATGCTGAATGTGTGTGTGCACAGTGGCCTCACCTGAGTAGACGAGGTTGCGTCCTTGCAGTACCTGGCCCACGGTGAGGCACTGGGCCTGCCAGTCGAACATGTGAGTGACCCCGTGTCTCTGGTAGCGCTCCAGGACAGGCTTGGGGAGGCCCCAGCTGGACAACAGCAGCTTCTCTGCATGCTTTTCAGGAGCACACATGGCAAAGCCTATGAGTAGAGACAGATATACACTGCAATTAAAAAAGGATCTCCAGTGTGATTGGTGTTGACTAAAAAGGAGGAATCTATTATACTAATAGAGCTGGAATTGATCTCATTTGATGTTGTAAATCCAGCGAGAGGCATTGAAGATTGACAAAAACATTTCAAATATATCAAAATATTTGAAAAGATAGTTGCTATGTGCTAATACGATGGCAACAAACAATACTATAGAACCATCCCCCCTGGCGTTAGTTTGAACACAATACCAACAGGTGATTTTAGTTTAGCCTCACCTTGCTGTGTTAAAGTGTCAGTGAGATTACTAGCCTCTAGGCCAGTGGGAATTGTGAGCACAGATGCCGAATGATTCTGTAAAGACCGTTGGAGCTCTGCCTTCTTCCTGGCCGCTGCCAAGTGGGTGGGGCTGAACAGGATGTAGTTAGTGGAGGCGTCTAGTGGTGAGTTGGCTTTGTTACTCGGACCCGCTTTGTCTGGGCTTAGAGGGGAGTCGTTTTTCCTGGATTTGTGCAGCTGACTGTTGAGGATGAAAATGAGCAGCGTTCAAATGAGAACACTCAAACACATCTGAAATGAAAATAAGTGTGAATATACAAGTATATAAGTTAAGTTGATGTAGACTCACCCACGATCGACCGTTTGCTGCTTGGTCTGTGTGTTGCCAGTATGTAGTAGTTTGCTGGGGCCAGCAGACTCTGATTGGCAGCTCTCTGTTCCCCTCTGAGGAAGCTCTGCGTCCTCCAAGTCCTCGCTAAAGAGAAGCCTTTGGGCAAGGTCTTTGCAGCCCGCTGTCCGCAGACTCCCACCCTCTTTACCGGTTTGCTTGCAGGTTCTCTTCGCTTCCCTCGCTTGTTCGGGTTGGCGGTGCGATTCCTGTGCATTTCCATTAGGACCTGATTCTGTCAAGTCGTTTTTGCGCTTTCTGGTTATATTGGCTGGCGGGGTTGCATTGTTTTGTCCATCCGAGTTGATAGTGATTGGTAGAGCTCTTCGAAGCTGAGGTTTTACTGGGTCCAGGGCATCGAGTGCCTGGATCATCTCGTCGTCAAGCGCCAGGGAGGATTCCCCCAATGGACATACTGCTCCTCCACGCTATGCCAGAAAGCAAAGGTCACATCTGTCCTCCTAGCAATACTCAATATAGCGTTAGAAAGTGTTGCAGCCAAATTATATCTATTATATCTTTATTATAGCTATATTTCGTTTTTTATGCTTTAATTCTATTATTCTGTCGAGTTGTCTGTGTCATGTACTTTCAATCTCATGAAAGTAGATTTATCATTTGCCATATTTGTGTCATGTATATGAGTTCATTGGGAGACAGGGATGACAGTATTGTAGTGGTCCGACTCACCATGTTAGAGGCTTTGTGGTTCTCGGACTCCGACGTGTTTGTCTTATCTGATAGATAACGAAGGTTTACCATGTTTTCCAATAATTGGTTCATTGTAAACGTGACCGCTGTGAAAATAACATTGGATCAATCGTAAGTGGACGCTATACACGTTTATAAATGCATTTTCACATGAATATAATTTGAGTGTAACTCCTGTATGTAGCCTTAATGTATAACCAGTGCCACGGATTACAGGTAGATAAAGTCATGCATCTGTTCTGTAGCCTACCTGTTTTTCTTGACGATCTGGTGCTGTCCCATGTAACTTTTCTTTTTAGGTGGAGGGCCCGAGATGCTCATACTGACAAATTCGTATGAGTTGACTTACGAAATGTCTTACTTGTTTTGAATGAATCAACATGACATCGATGTAAAAAACAGTAATAGTACAACTTGCTTTATAAATGTGTGTTAATAAACACGCGGACGACGTGCAGGCGTTTTGACAATATTTAGATGCCAAATTGTAAACATGACTTCAGGAAAGTTGGAATCAAAAAGACCGCTGTGCTTGCTCCGCCCCCTGTGTTTCACCAAAATAGTTCGATGTAGCAAAGGCCGGGAAATCATTGTTCCTACGTGTGTGTGTGTGTGTGTGTATGTGATTGTTCTCGTAATTGTCAAAAATCGAACGATTTGTTTTGATCAACCTGCAGC
>OMKP01034260.1:0-14525 GCA_900302375.1 Bathygadus melanobranchus
AAGATAAATAAAACAAAAGAGAAGACGTGGTTGAAAGAGAATTAAAAAAAATAATACTTGTGATGACAGCCAGGTTGACTTGGTTCGAATGAGCTAGGAATCGCATTTTCCCATGCGCTAATGTTGTAGCCGAATAGAATGACTGGAAGGAAATCAAGTCGTACATTTAACATAAATGACTTATGATGTGAGCGACGGATGTTTGAGACAAATGACTTCTTTTTCCTTCTTTTTTTCCTGATGTTCTATATCGGGGAAGTAATCCGTTTACACGGACCCAATCTGGAGGATACCGCTCGTGTATAACAACAGCAGTTGTAGTTGTCAAAGAGGCTCAACGATGACCACGCAGCGGGCCCTTAGTACCTGATCTGGAGGAGGCAGACGGGCTGGCTGATCTGCTGGTAGTAGTCGGGGTAGTCTTTCCGGGAGGGCAGCTGCAGGAAGGGCTCGGAGATCAGCTGGCCCTGGCTGTTCCGGCCCCCCCGCACAGCCTCGTACAGCTGGAAGATGGGGTTGCTCATGTCCATGTTGGAGTGGATGCTCTCCGCCTCAGACTCCCCCTCGTCGTAGTGGACGGACCCTGAGACACACGGACGCCAGAGAGCATGCTGGGAGTGGACAAGGTAGCTATGCTGTATCCTAAGTCTAAGGCTGCAGTGTTTTAATTGTACACCTCGCATATATCCAGTGCACCAACGATGTTGGCTGCATTGTTGGTACATTTCATTTGAAACATTACATATTTCCATTGGCTACATATTTAGCTAACAATATCTGCATAGAGCCAGAGAGAATGAGAGGTACCAGACAGAATGCCTTCCTCGTCGCTGTCATACTGCAGAGCCATGGTGATAGCAGAGAGGCGGTCGCCCTGAGCCGACCTTCTGTTCCTAACCGCGGTGGGGGAGAGAACAGAGACAGTGCTGCTTTAACTCTCTGGGAGCAGCCTGGTGCCTTCCAGGTCTTTTTCTAGTCTGCTCCGCGTTTACCTTATGCGTATGCTGGACTTGATGGGTTCTGCGTGGTCCATGTCTGCCTTCTTTTGGGCAAATAACTTTTTGATGGTGTTTGCGTCCTTGGAGAGAAGACAACTTTAGGAGACAGATACATAAACAGACAGACACACAGACAGGATGGCTAGATTGACAAATACCTTAAAAACTTGTGATCCTGGTTCGTTGTAAGTCTTGGCATTTTTGGTCAGTAAATCAACATCTTTCGCCATGGCACTCACACTTCTGTAGTTACCCATCTAAAAAAACATATTGGTATAACATATTGTTATGTGTTGATAAAATGAGATGACGTATTTGGTCAACATTTGTTTGTGCATATCCCTGATGAAAGATTTCTTTCATCAGGAATGTGTAAACACTGACCTGAATCTTTTGCGCAATGATTTTCAAATCGATTGGATCTTTGATGATGGCGTAATAATCAGGATATTGCTGGGAAACAAACAACAAGCTTGTGTCAAGGCATTGCCATCAGGTACATACACATAACCCCACGGTCCCAGAACACATGCTAGTGGGCAGAGCCCTACCACTTTAGAGGGCAGCTTCTGGAACAGCTCGCTGACCAGGCGGCCCGTGGGCTCAGTGTGGGAGACCACTGCATCCAGGAGCTGCTCCAGGTGCTCCTTCAGGCAGCTTGGTGTGCTCTGCATATGGTAAACACACTTGCATTCATGGAGTGATCTTCTCCACACTGGCTTGCTCACACATGCACATTCACACAGACAGCACTGTCAGTATTTAATATTACAATATCAATTAAGCTAATAGTAATAGTAACAGGGGTAAGGATAGTGTATTGGCTAGGGTGTGGTCGCCATCCCACCTCCAGCCTTAAGAGAGAGGCGTTCGGAATACAGCCAGCCAACAGGCGGTCATGAAGTTCATCACTTTTAACTCATAAAACCATGGAAACATGTATTTAGGTTTAGAGATAGAATGGCGTTTAGATTCCATTGGTTTTAGTACGCCAAACAGCGTCAACCGGGTGAAATAGTCTGAACTTTGAGCGCAGCGTCAAGGTGGAGAGTCCGAGCTCTCTGCTACACCCAGGGTACCATCAAGGCTAGGTTGGCCTTCAACGCCACTCAACTCCACAGGAAAACATTGGCAACGCTAGCAACGTTAGCAATGCTGAAAACTCGACATGGGTTGACCGCTTAATCCCTTCCTGCTCCTTAGCGACATGTATCGGTATTCACAGTCGCTTTGGACACAAGCGTCTGCTAAATGACTAAAACAGTAACTAGTAATACTACTAATCGCCATTATCATCCACTAGTGCATCACCTCGTCCTCAGTCTGTACTCCAGCGCTCTCTTGTGCATCGTACACGTCCTCCTCATCGTCCTCATAGTCCCCTCGCTGAACAAACTCATTCTTGGTCCGCAGGTAGAGGTCCCACAGTTTACATGCCGCTCGATACTCTGGACTGTCTGGCTGCACACGCGTTAAAAACATTCACTGTTTATCTGTTTTAATCTTAAAAAGGTGCAATGTACAAGATTTGGCCAACTGCCAAATTAGTCCCCCACAAAATAGGGGCAGCATATTACCACAAGCGCATCACCCAACTGAATATAGCCTAAAGCTTACTGTTCACATTGAATCTGTGCTATGACATCGTCAAGCTTTTCTCCTTCAAGTGATCCAGTAGGTTAGAGCCAGCATTACGTTTTTCACTGGACTTTTGACATGATTTGACATGAGAGGTTAGAATACGGACGCTGCAGAGACGGTGATAGCCTCTTGAGGTACAAAGTGGAGTTACGCAACGTCAAAACTATTATTTCTTCACATCCTGTTGATAATTGTAGTTCTTTTTTTTAATGTAAACTAATAATCTTACACATTGCCCCTTTAAACCATTTTATCTAGATAGCTAGATAGATATAATAACTACTGGAAGGATACAATAACTATATTAATACTACTTAAAAGGAACGTATTTGCTATTGTTTTAGCTCATTTTGTTTAGCTAATTATGCATGACACACCCAAAAGTAGCGTTAGTTGTTACTTTGCAATAACTTTTAGCATCAATATATTGTTAATTATTACCTTGTAATAGATTTTAGCGTTGTTGAACAACAGTTGAAAGTCACTCGTGATTTGCTCGACGTCGTCATACTCCTCCATCTTGAGCTTCTGCTGGATCTTCATCATGTCTATCGGCTGGGACACGAGGTGGTAGTAGTCTGGTTGATTCCTTTCAAACAAAGACAACTCCACGTTAAGTCTGTAGTATAACATGACTAAAACAGAGCTAGGGAGTAAAGAAGTGCTCGTTGAAATTACAAGTCAGCGGTTTTACCTTCTTTTAGGGGCTCTGATGAAGAGCTCACACAGCATCCTGCCCTGGTCATCCTTGTAGTCTCTGATAGTGTTGTACAACTCGTGACACACAGCAATCTGCAAGGCAGACGTTGACATTGTCAAATGGATGGCCATCCATCACCACTACTACCGATACAATTCATCATTCATTTGGTCAAGCATCATTGGGTTCAACACGGCATTTGAACTGGAAATGTGGAAGTCACTTTACAGGATCGACCGTTGGAATGCTGGAGATGCGTCTCCTCTTTCTTCCAGCTGAAGACACCAACGATGAAGGCAGGCTGTCTTCAAAATCTCCTCCACTCACACTGCTGGACGGAGACGTGGCCCTTCTCTTTTTGAAGGCCATGGAAGAAGCCCTGCGGTGAAGACAAGTGTCATGTATGTAGAAAAGAGTATGTTATATGTCAGTGGATTCTGTAACGCTGATATCAGTTTGGGGGTTATTTTTGTATGTTCCTTCAGAAAGAAGTGTTGTTTTAACCATGGATGGATTACTGTCAAAATTGAATGAGCAATTGAGACCACCTGTGGCTGCATAACCAGTAGATTTTCTCTTTGTTCGTTTCATTTGGGCCTTTTTTTCAAGTCAAGTGGGTCTTGTAGAGGGGCCCAGTGTCAGGACCTAGTTTAGGTCCATAACATTTCAGTAGATGTCGTGCTGTTGTGTTTCCCAGGATGATTTTTGCTTGTTTAATCAACGCACTGTAAAGTAATTGACATACAGTAGTGGGGGCTCATAGTAACTGTTTCTGCACCTCACATCACTCACTGCACCTCACATCAGGACCACGGATGTCAACAATCAGATGACTTGCTATGTCGCGATGCAAATCATCCACCTCGCCTTTGCTTACTATGCGACATTTGCAAAACAGTTCGAAAAATGCTTCATATACTAACATAACAGAGATGTGTCCCTTTCCTAAATGTCCGATATATCAGCTAACGCTTGCTATGGTTAGCATAAATGATGAAGACAATGGTATCCTGATTAGCAATGATTAAAAAATGACATCTTCAACGCTTAATGGTTTTCATCCACGGATTCCGCGAGTATGAACCTACCTTTACTGTGTGCGTTACAGCGCTCACAATATTGTTACCATTTGTAAGTTGAAAGCCTATAATTTATCGATTAGGTGAAAATCCCCCGTGAAGCACTCAGCAGTACAACAAACACTTCCGTTTTGATGCATTCAGCTTCCACAATAAAACACATATCAATTTAATTGGCTAAACTGTGGTTCTTTGACACAGGTACTGATTTTGATGATGAAATAGGCAGGGATCACTTTTTTACATTCGACATAATAGGAATAAAAACATTTGAACGAGACATTTGACGACTGGGAACTGCCACACGTTGCGATATTTAGGTCGACAGCCAGTGTATATCTAATAACACAATTATAATTATACCAAGTTGTGTGTTCTCTATGTCTTGTGTCGTCATTAGCGGCATGTATTTTTACGGCACAGCAAATGTCTTATAATCTATACGTGTATATAGTTGTACATAGTTTCGCATATAACGGTCAACGTGTCATGTTCGGCTGAACATCCGAAAGCTTTACTGCTGCAGACTCCGGCGTCTTTCTATTGTCGCCCTGGATATGGACGTATTGATGTGACATATGATAACGCAACGCTCTGAACCTTGACGTGGTGCAAGCAGACGCCGGTAGGGGGCAGTATAAGTATATAAGTATCATCTTGGACGCCAATCCCGGCGTTCACGAAGAAAAAAATTGACGGTCCTCCGCGGAAGTGTATGAACATGGTATGACCCATGTGTTGCTTGTTGTCTTTTCATTCATATTCAAACGTTACATATGAATACATTTCATTGCCTGTGAAAGTGACGTGAGTAAATTTTGTGATCGGACAGCCGATCCTTTTGGGGGTCTTACAACAAGTCAAGCTAAAACCAACGTGCGAAGGTTTACTTGCATTGCTAGCGTTAGCTAACGTTACCTAGTGGTCTACGACTGCAAAAATCTGTAGCTCTTTAAATCATTTCATTTGCATAGGTCCTGGAAAACGGTGCGCTGGATACCAGTATGATTACAGAAAACCGATGGAATATACCTCCCAATGCTCCAGCATGCATGGAAAAGCATTTGGACTGCGCGCAGTACAGGGCAGGTAAAATGGCTAAGAATACACGTGTTGATACTTTTTTAATGGTCTCTGTTAAGATAATGTGCATCTTTCTCTGGTTGAAGCAAAAAGCAATGCCGCGCTAATGTGTGTCGCATTGGTTCCCATCATTGTTACACAGAATTTGTTATAGGCCTACTGTTTTTTTTCTAGATGGCACACTGCTGCTTGGGGCCTCCAGTCTCACCGGCAGGTGCTGGTTGGGATCTATATGGGTTTACAGTGAGCCTGGAAAGGCCCCCAATGAAGGATTCTGCAAAGCTGGTGTACAAACCGAGGCTGGCGTCACAGATCTGAAATGGGTGTCAGAAAAAGGTGTCCTCCTTGCATCTGATTCAGGTGAGTTAAGACGAATGATTGCAAATGATGTCACACATTTGCAAATGAGGCACAGGACACATTTACTATGATTTGCCTCATGTGAATTTGGGTGATCGCTTCGCAGGTGCCTTGGAATTATGGGAGCTGTCAGAGGACGAGCATCTGTTGGTGAACCGCTTCAGTAAACATGATCATGACAATATCGTCACCAGTGTGAGCCCTTTGGCCGGTGCCAGCAGTGCTGTCACTGGCAGCATGGACTGCAGGTTAGATTGCCCATTTTATCACTGATATAGTCACCCGTTATTTTGGGTAGACTACGGTGGAAATGTATGCTTTGTTTGTGTTTTGGTGTTATACTATATAGAGTTTCTATGTATTCCTTTTCTGTAGAATCAAAATCTGGGATCTTACTCAAGAGACAGTGGTCACTACGTACAATGGTAAGAAGATGACTTGGAATGGGTGTAATTCTTGAAGAAATGTTCTTATAAATATCCTCTTTGTCTATGTGCTATAAGTATCCTGAATGTTGAATATGATAGTTCATTGTCTAAACACATTTCAAAGCCTATTAGATATCGCATTTTTGTTATTTATTGTACGTAATATTGATTCATCATGTATTGAATAACTACTATGAAGCGCATCACTTATTACCCTAAATCCTTTTTACAGCACACACAAAGCCAGTCAGCTGTGTGTCCTGCAGTCCACTAGAGGACTCTCTCTTTCTCTCCTGTGGCCAGGTAGGTCAACGACGATCTCGTTATCCCAGTCCTGCCATTGTAGCCACTGCCACAATTAGTGGTGCCAATTGCCACCGATACACAACTACGCACATAATCTATTATCACCTAGTGTTTGTAACAAAGCTAGCATAGCATACCATAGCTCTTAATTTGTCACACAGGATGGCCGTCTGTTGTTGTGGGACAGAAGGAAGCCAATGAAGCCTGCCTCGCGATTAGGTGAGTCGCAGCTGAGCATAAAGCGTGCGTGCGTGTATATTTTGGATCTCCACTACATTATCTAGCAGGACCTAGCAGGCACTTGACCCGGTGACTGATCATTCTCTAACCTTGAGAGATATTTGTGGCGTCTCATCCTACTTGCTTTGCGTGTCAGATATGGAGTCTCCAGGCTTTTGTCCAACCTACGTGGCCTGGCACCCGCATCAAAGGAGCACTATCGCTTATGGTAAGGGGATGATGGTCAATGGAGTTCTCCACACATAAGATTGGCTGGTGGGTGGTGCCTGTGTGTTGACAACAACGCTTGCGGCCCTCTTTCATAGGTGATGAGTTGGGTAGAGTGGCAATGAAGGATTTACAGGGATCACAGCCCACCCTGACAAAGGCCATCCACAATCGCCGGGTCAGCGGTCTAGCCTTCTCAACACATAGGTAATGACATGGTCCACTGTTTATAGTATTGGGGCACACATGTACCAAAAACCAAAATGAAGTTATTAATACTAAATATTGGCTTTTCTTTTCCCTGCAACAGTACCCCCTTGCTAGCTTCCATTAGTGATGACTGTTCTGTCGCTGTGATGAACTCTGAACTTGAAGAACAGTAAGTCGTTGTGCTCTTTAACTCCCAAACCTTTTTTCGTAGTGCAAAACAACCTGTGATTTTGAGGCTCACCGCTGCTGTTCTGTTGCCAACCCCCAGGTTAAGAGACAGGCGGCACCAGGACTTTGTGAAAGGGGTGTGCTGGCTCCACGGTGGCTCAGACTCCCTCACCAGCGTCGGTTGGGACCACCAGGTGCTGCACCACACAGTGGGGGTGGCAGCCGAGGTCACCACACCTGAACATCAGTTGGTCTGAAATCACTTTGAAGAAACTTGTTTGTTTTTTTACATGCTTGTTTTGGAGGATTGGAAGACTGGAAGAGTTTCCAAGGCGTTTTCAGAGTTTTGCTAATTTGTGGTTTAAAATGGCACCTTATCATTGTTCAATTCTCTGGTGTCAAATACACAAAACATGATTTCTGAGCCTGGTCTGGGGGCGTTTCACATACTGTAGTTTCTGCAATTTCTATCAAAACTTTCTGACTGTATACTATGGCTTATGTTTGTAATGGCACTTGAGAAAATCAATCTAATATTAAAGTACATACAAAACGAAGAGCATTTTATTGTCTTTATTTATTTGAATTCATCCAAGAGCTAACATTTGACAGAATAGAGTTGATACATGCTGTTGTATGCCTAATTTCTTATTGGCTGGTTACCCGGTCACCTGCTGATTATGTGTTGTTGCGACACACCTGTCCTCTGCTTATTAAACTGAATTGAAGGGGTGTTTAGCCCCAGAATAAAAAAATTAAAAAAAGTGCATTCTTTTAAAGGCATCAGGGGGTTTGGTGCTCCTTGAAGTGCAAGTTCAAATTGCCTATAGACTTGGAGGAACTGACATTCTATTCTTAGAAGGCAGGCCAAGCCACATTTAACCCCTACTGGTTCAACTGAGGATATAGTGTTTATTTCCAGTGTGGGCAGCCAGTTAAGGACCTAACAAAACCACATAATGCATTTGCAGTCACAATACTGTACAGATATTATTGGCTGCATGGTTCTAAATTGAGATGATTCACACATTCATTACACCATTAATGAGTTACATTACACAGTAATGTTTTCATTACTGTTAAGCAACTGTTGTACACTGATTTAACAGACCATTGATATTGTACTATAGTATGATACCTTTGTACCAACAGCCAAATAATGTGATACTATACTCATTGGTATTTGGAAATGGATGTTGCAATACATGTTATTTTTATATTAAAATAATCAAACTGCCAGATTCTTTATATATATTTAAGGGCTTTCGTGTCTTTATGGACAGGACAATGAAGAGAGACAGTAAGTTGGGTTGTAGAAGAGAGGGAGCAACATGTAGCATAGAACCATGAGCAGGAATCGAACCTGGGTCATTACAAGGCATATTGCCTTCATGGGTAGCACACTAGCAGGTTGAGCCATCAAACTGCCCCTGGTAGATGCTAGGAGAAATTGAGAAGCAACTGAACCATTGGAGAGAACTTGCAATAGATATTAAGGAGAAGATGGGGTTTGGCATTTTGCTCAAGGATGCCTACAGGATTCAACCCAGTACCTTTAGACTGGAGTCTAACAGAGTCGAACACCTTGGCCTCTGCGCTATATTTGTGTGAAGTTACAAGATTAGAAAGTAACCCTCGTCTTCAGCGAAGATGGGATGACCTCAGGCTAACTACCTCCATTAGCATGTGTAATGTTTCAATGTGAAATCCAGTTTACAATTGAAATGTTTTATTAAATTTAAGGTGTTTATTTACAGACATTTTTTTGGTTAGTATATTTGGTTCAGTTAATATATTTACAGATCAGACAGCATAGCTGGGCTGCTACAATTAGCATTAAACTAGGTACACTTGGATATTTGCTCTCAATATTAGCACATGCAACACAAGCAATCAGGAGCTTCTCTGATTTATTCCTTACAGGTATTGATATACATCAATTTGATGTATATTGGAAAATCATGGGTACTATAGGTACAAAATAAGAGCTTATTTTACTACTGTAGAATGTATAACGTTTACACATAAAGCAAATCTTAACCATTACTTAAATGAATCAATCGTGTCCCTCATCTAGATAATCGGTTAAAAAAGTCCCATGGCCTAAATAATTTGTTTTGTTTTTTAAAGAATGTTTTACAACGTAATTATGTAACAACTGCATGGACCTTAACACCTGAACACATATAGCACTTAATATCCACTCTGATGCTTTCCATATTGATAAATACTATGCAACATTTTCAATCAAGATCTTTTTTGAATAACATCAACCAAAAGCTGAAGAAATGTACTTTAAACTAATGTTCAAAGAGTACAATTTTGAGTAGGCCTAGTATCAAGGCAACGTGTACTTTAGTACTGATAAAACTGCAATGACCTGTGATCAAATTTGGTCCACCCATTCCTTTGGAAAAATGACATATTTGGAGCGACACATTCAGACAACCTTGCTCACAAAGGACTAGTCAATAGCCATTTCAAAATTAAGTTTTTTTCGTTGCCATTAGAAAGTGCTTTCATTAAATGTAAGTAAGTAAAAGTATAAACAAAAAAACTCCTATATCCCTATTCCACACCTCTAAAATAATAATGTTCCATATTTGTGGGGCTCATGAAGGCTCCCCTTTTCTAAGAAGGGTAATGGGTTGTTTGGTTCCAGGTCGCACTGTGAATGTCATACCATGATGTTTTGATTGTGTTCCATTGCTGAAGGAAAGCCACAAAGTTAAATTAATTTAGAAATATATATCAACATCAAACTTCCCAATGTGAAATTGTCATTGCCAAACAAAGGAACCTTACCTGGTGGCTGAGGAATTATCCTGCTGTTTTTTGGCCACTTTAGTTTCCAACTCACGCATGTTCAGGCTTGTAGTTTTCTTATAATTCTGTGGTGTGGTTCTGGGAACAAATGGGATCTCGTCATCAGACAGGGGGGAACCCCATTCGTCGCTGATAGACTCAGTCTCTTTCTTTGGGATTATTTTGTAGTCCATCTCCAACATCTTCTTCTGTAAAATGCTTAAGAGCGTGGCCTGGCTCTCTGACACAGTGGGAAACGGCTTGGCAATGGGCGTCTTAGGCAAGGTCTGGTAGGACAACGGTGCTTTCACATCTTGGACAGGAGCAGGGATTTTAGGAGGGGCCAGGGATTTAGCTTTGGGTGGAGGAGCTGGGGCTAGGGCTGAATAGACAGGGTTTACTGCTGGTAATGGTGCCTTCATAGGCGCAGGTGGAGGAGCTGGGGCTACGGCTGAATAGGCTTTTACTGTTGGTAATGGTGCCTTCTGCGCAGGCGGATCAGGTGGAGGGAAGTCCGGAGGTGACTCCATACTGCCACCAAAATCAAAGTTGGCAAACTCCGGGGGAGGAGGGAGCAATGCCATGGGTATTTCTGGTTGATTGGCCTCACTTTGTGTATAGTCAAATGATGGGGTGGCTTGCTTGACATTTTGCTTCTCCGTGGCTAGTCTGCTGTATATTGGGGATGTCGCTGCTGTTGACATCCCACTGAGAACTGGAGTGCTGGGTGCCTGCAATAGACTCCTGACCAATGGAGGGGCGTTGCGTAGTGCTTGGCTTTGCGTTGTTTGCGTGGGCCCTGAAGAGTTGACAGTTGACTTTGGGTCCTCTTCTATTCCTTTTCTAGAGGTCGTGGACGAAGTTGATGTTGATCTTGGTGTGACAACAAAGGACTTGGGACTAGAGTCACGGTGCTGAATACTGGCATTAGACAGAGGGCCGTTTTCCAGTAAGACAGATGATTTGTGTTTCTCCCGTTCCTTTGCCGCTTGTAACAGGGCGAGAGGAGAAGCTGAGGACCCGTCTCGACTTGTTTCAGGTCCCTTCAAGTTGCGCAGTTTCCGATCTATTAGTGGACTGTATTTGCCCTTCGGACTGGGAAACTCTGCAAACTTGGCATGGTCAATTTCTGTGGGAATTGGACTTAAAGGTTCTTTACTGAACTTTGGTGATACTTGAGGAAGAGACGGCGCATGGTTCTTTTCCTGTAGCATTGAAATAACAGTTTTAGCCTCTGACTTAGTTTGCAAGTGTGGTGTTTTTGAAGTCATGTCAGCTTGAAGATTCACCATAGGTTCTTTGTCCAGCTGGGTTCCAGGGGCAGTTCCGCGGATTGGTTTGGATGGTGGAGTAGGTGAGGCTTTTCCATTTAACTGGACTGGTGTTGGACTGGAGTCTTGCAAGAGCAAGATCTGCTTTGGTCTTGTGTCAGATTCCCCATGCCCACTGAGAACGGAGGTTTTCGGAGAATTGTAAAGTTTAGCAGTGTTCTGGGGATTAAAACTGGAGGGTGTGCTCATCTGGGGGGTGGCAGCTGGAGAAGTTGGTTGGATTAAGCTATCCATGCCAGACATCGAAGACATCCGAGTGGGTTTTGGTGGTGGGGTCTTCCCTGATTTCTGTTGCTTTTCAGAAGGGGGTTTGGGTGGTGCAAATTTCGGGCAATCTGAGAAATCCGGAATCATGCTTGGCAGTGGTGTAGAAATTGGGGGGAAGGCACTGGAGCAAGTGGACGGAGGCTTTGGAGGAGTCATCGGTGGGGGTTTTAGCAAGGTAAGATCCTCCTGTGAAGGAGGTTTTGGAGGAGGCATAGAAGGGCGCTTAAACATTGCCATAGTAGGGCTAGCTAGGTCACCCATGAAATCAGGTGGAGGGAGGATAAACTGCGTTGGTGGTGGTGGGGGTGCCACAGAAGGCGGAGGGGGAACAAAAATGTCCCCTTCAGACATGGATATAGCTGATCCATTGGACAGCTGATCCCTGTCTGCAAAACAACACAGAAAATAAGAAACCATAAATATTTTACATTGTAGTTGTATAGTCCAAAATATACTTTTAAGCGCTACATGCAATAAGCTTCTGAAAATGATGATGATGTGATGTGATGCATTTGTTTTCAAATCATATTGGAAAGGATGTGCAAATTGTGCAAAGGATGTCCAAATGAGTTAAGTAACATGCATTCACTCCCACTCTGTAAATACATTTGTATGCCAACTTGGACACATTTAAAATAGGAATTGTGCAACAGACTGGACAAACATTTGTCTGGAAATATTTCCACTCTATATGGCAGCAATCTCTGGGATGGTGCTGAACTGTGATTGGTCCAGCAAGACAAGTGCAGGCTTTGCTGTGGTAGACTTCAAACACATATCTATGTCTGCCAAGCTATAAATCCTCACCTGAACCATCACTCTTGACTCCATTGAAAATAGGAAAGAGAGGGACTGTTGGGGTTGGAACAGCAAACCCGTGCACACTTTCAGATGAGGACTGTGGGGAAAATTGGGGAAAATTAGCCTCGAGATAGATTTTACATTTTAAACATATAAAGGACATAACTAAGATGGATGCAAGTGGTTGTGCTCTACTGGCTGGGGGAAATGTTTTTTCAAGGAAAGAATAAAACAGAGTGAACAAACCAGTTCTTTGTGACTAGCCCACTGCGATGTCAAACATTCTCGGAAATAGGTTCAGCATTTCCAATTACACGTATCAAAGTACACGTATCAATACCACAAAACAATATCACACACAAGCTAACAGCGCACTAACACAAACATACAAGCTGGAGCATCTCACTTTGTAAAAGACAAAGAGGGGATGTAATTCCTATGCAGTGATTAAGCTAAATATCTAGCATTTCAAGTTGAGGTCAATGTAATAGCAGAAGGTTTAATCATCAGCGTCACACATTTTTTTAACTAGAATTAAGTGAAGGGAAAGGCAACACCTTGTATTGGCATGAAGTTGAACACATATGATTACTTTCAAGTAATGAAATAACAAGCTGTCATTCAAGAGACTGTGTGTGTGTGCGTGTGTGTGTGTCTGTGTTGTAACGGGGTGTAACGGTACACGTATTCATATCCGAATGAATATCGTCTAGTTTTACTTTTTTATGCGTGGAACCAAAAGTCTGAGTTTCCCCCCAGAGCCGTAGTAGCACATTATGAATTACATCTGGTTTATGTGTTATAAGAACACACATAACATGTTATTCTCCATGTATGCAAATGCATTTAGGTGGCATCAATTGATTAAAAGACCGCCAGCAGACGCTGCTGCTACACGCCACCTAAGTGGCTTTTCGGGGGCTTCTCCGACACAAGACAGGTGGATGTTGAATAATCCGGTTTATTGCAGTTTGTAGTTGAATGGACAGAGCAGGTGGAATTTGCTAGCATGCTAGCGCTCTTCCTGAGTGTGTGTGTGGTGGTGGCTGGTTTAACCTGTGGGCCTTGATTAGTCAACACACCACAGGTGTGCAGCCTCACCCAGCCAGACTAATCAGCCTGACTTGGGCCAGGTGAGGCTGCTTAAACCAGCCACCAACCACACACACTCCACACCGTGACACTAACCGCAATAATAACGATAATAACATGATCAATGAATATTAACAATATAGTTTACAGTCATTAAACACATATTGAAAGTGATTGAGCCCTGGTACGATGCCTGTATTTCAGCCGGTAAGTCATAGCAGCCCTTTATAAAAGCACAAGCTGTAGTTTTGTGGAGGGTTTTTTCATCTGCGGGAAACATTGTTATTGCCAGCAGATCTGCCCTTTCTGCACACAATGTGGACAAATACATTTTTCTGATTCTCTTTTGAAATAATACCTAGACCTAGGTGTGTTTTATTCAAGAAAGATGTGCCTTTATGTCCTTTGTTCAGGAAAAGGACATAAATGTTTACAAGTTTATAATATATAAGTTTAGAACTTATTAATATTATATAATATTATTATTGATAAATGAAGAGATATTATGTTAAAAATGTTTAGCATGGCTTTTTGTTGTTGTACTGAAATCATACCGAATCATACGTGTGTGTGTGAGACTGTGTGTGTGACTAAAAATGAGTGTGTGCGTGTATGCGTGCGTGTGAGACTCTGTGTGTGTGTGTGTGTGTGTGTGTGTGTGTGTGAGAGAGACTGTGTGTGTGTATGTATGTGTGTGTGTGTGTGTGTGTGTGTGTGTGAGACTGTGTGTGTGTGTGTGTGTGTGTCATTGTGTGTGTGTGCATGGGTGTGAGAGGGAGAAACAGAAGGGGAATGTGTTCTTGTGTTCT
>OMKP01034273.1:0-12126 GCA_900302375.1 Bathygadus melanobranchus
CTTGAGCCAAAAAGATTGCCCATCCCTGATTTAGACCATTTGTTGGTTGACCAGCGTCCACTTTGAAACAGCTAAAATGGGAAGACTGAGCTTAAAGTGCTCAACTGAAAAATGATCAGTTAAAGATATTCATCTGCTCCCGATGTATGAAACGTTTTTGACTGAAGTTTGATTCTGTACTCACGCGAAACGACTATGAGTCTCCTCTTTTCCCCTCTGGAAATTCTCGGCACTGGCTTTATAGAACTGAGACCTCTGTGTACAAAAAGACCCAGACAAGAAACACTTACCAAGGTGGAATAGACACCACTGAGATAAGGAATGTCTCCATCCAGTTCAGACACAGAAACAATGATGGACACAGGAATATATAATGAAGGCGATCACTTACCTTTTCTTCTAGTTTGGTGAGATGTTTCTTGAAGCGTTCATCTTGTTCCATCAATGCCCTCTCCTTTTCATCGAGTTTATGGGCCTGAGAAAGGAATACAAGGACTTATAGTCATGCGATAACGACATCACAAGGGAATCATGCAAACACCTCAAACTACTTAGCTTAGAATTATCCACAACTTTGGCTAGATCTCCAACAAGACACTGTGATACAATGAGAGTAACCATATCATGGTTGCAAAATGGGTAAGGAACAAAATAGAGGGAATAACAATAAACTAAAATAAAAGAAAGTAGAAAAGAAGAGTAGGCCATGCATGAAGCTCACCTTCAACTCCAACCACTGAGCGAGGGAACAGGGCAACAGACAAAAAGAGGGCCGGTAAGAAATAGAACATTCACAGCGTTCCAGTTCAGAACATCGACACGCACCAGCGAGCAGACCTTTAAAAGTTATACTTGGTGCACTTGCAGTCATATAGTCAGTCAAATGCGGTTTCGTACATCCAATACAACTACAATTATGAAACAAGAAATACCAACTGACACCCTTATTATGACTCCTATTCTACGAGAGTGCAACGTCTGAGCTAGCAAAGAGCTAGAAATAGCGGCACAAAGACATAATTTACATCAAGATTAAGAGAAAGTGAGAGAATAAGCGTGACGAGCTTGTACAAAAAAAACTATAATAATGTTAGGTGGAGACTGAAGATATTACATGCATTGCCACAGGGGGGTGCCATAGCGCACCCTGAACCAGCCTGAGAAACCCCACGAATACACCCCCTGTATACTTACATACAGCTGGGCGATAAGCCTCTCGTCCTCACTCTTCACTCGCTCGGCCAGGAGGGCATTTTTGAACTTCTCTTCATAGTCGGCCCTCTCTGCCTCCAGGGTCTGCTTCACCTGCTCTTGGATCTCGACCTGGGCTGCTGCCCGCGCCTCTGCTCTGGCCCTGGCCTTGACCTCCTCCAGCCTGGGGGAGGACACACACCAATATCATATGTCACCCCGTAGGAAACATTTACATACTAGTTAATCTTGTCTGACACTGCGTAGTTACGCGGTACACTACAGAGACACGTAGTGTAAGACAATTGTCTGAAATGTACAACATAAATCATTTTTGATTGCATTCCAATGTATGTGATTGCGTTACACCATTTGCAATTCACTTGGCCTTAAGAATGATCACAACACACCACAACCAAGTTTTACATGACGTGTTGTCGTGTTGTGTGTAATATATGCCAGGCCTTCATGAACAGTGACACATGGTCCCATGTAAAGGTCAAAGTAAAACCCAAAGTAACTCATGAACAAGATCCAGGTATGTGTCCTGGAACTATTTCCTTACTGTCGCTGAAGCTCCTGTTTCTTCTGTTGGAGCTCCTCACCCAAACGTTCCTGCAGCTCCTCTTTGATCTTCCTCCTCAGCTCCTCTTCATCCACTGAGGATAAGAAAGAGGATATCATGCATGTCATTCGATGAAATAACAGGGTCTCAGGGTTCACAGGTTTAGGGGGCTAGTGACTTCATATCCCATTTTAACTTGTGAGGGTTACCACTGCTGTGGTGCATCTGCCCGGAAACAAGATGGCTTCCACCATAACAAGGCTTGGCAAAAAATGTGTGGACTCAAAATCAGTTATATGCAACAAAGGCTATGTGGTAATTACTTGAATTGGTTTGTGTGTGGGAAATCTGGATGTTGAATGAGTAAAAGATGAACAAGTCAGTTCAGTATGGATTGTGAGAACGTTGACACTAATTGTAACCAACATGCTTTTCACTGTGTGGTTTTATAGTTGAGAAAGACTTAGTTTGTTGCTACTTTACACAGGTTTGTGATACAAAAGGGTTAGGGTTATTTTAAAAAAGACGCACCTGAGACATCAGAAACAGGCAGAGGGCGCAAGATGAATACTGGAAACAGGTCCTCGGCGACAGGAAGGGTAGTGGAACCCTCGACTTTGGGCTCTGCATCTAGGGGGGCAGGAGTTGGTGGATCCAGCTCTATGGGCTCCACTGGGGGTTCTGCTGCAGCCGATCCAGTGGTTGGGAGAGCGACCTCCATGGAGTGACAAGGTCGGGGAAGATCGGCTGGAGGTGGAGGCCCAGAATCTGGCGTCTGAGAGACCACAGACTCGATGACAGTGAGACTGGGAGGACCCACAGGTTCGAAGGACAGAACTGGAACAGCAGCAGTGTTATCTTCCACAGATGGAGCAATGATGTGAGCAGCGACGACAGCTTCAGCAGGCGCAGAAAGTTTGGGTGGAGGAGTCACAATTTCAATGGGAGCCGGGAGTAGAATGGGAGGTACGTTTAGAGTAGGTTCTGCCATTGGAGTAGAACATGGGATCTCTTGTTGTTCTACAAGTGTGGCAGACTGTTGCAATGTAGGGGGAAGGGGTGGAGTAGTGATGACAGCCTCAGCAGGTGAAGCAGGAGGTGGAGGTTCAACAGGAACAGAGAGGAAAACCATGGGTTCCACCAATGTAGGAACAGCTGTTTCAGTTTGAGGAGAAGGTATGGATTGGGCTATAGGTTCCACCAACGTGGCAATAACGGTTTCAGGCTGAGGAGGTTTGGATTGGGCCTCAAATTCCACCAACGTAGGGAGAGCTGTTTCAGTTTGAGGAGGTTTAGATTTGACAATAGGTTCCACCAATGTAGCAAGTACTGTTTCAGGCTGAAGAGGTTTAGCTTGGGCCTCGAGTTCCACAAACGTAGGAAGAGCCATTTCAGTTTGTGGAGGGGGTATAGATTCGACTATAGGTTCCACCAATGTAGGAAGAGCTGTTTCAGGCTGAGGAGTTTTAGATTGGGCCTCAAATTCCATCAATGTAGGAAGAGCTGTTTCAGTTTGAGGAAGAGGTAGGGATTGGGCTATAAGTTCCACCAATGTAGGACGAGGTGTTTCAGGCTGAGGTTTAGATTGGGCCTCAATTTCCACCAACGTAGGAAGAGCTGTTTCAGTTTGAGGAGGAGGTTTATGTTCAACTATAGGTTCCGCCAATGTAGGAAGAGCTGTTTCAGGCTGGGGAGTTTTAGACTGGACCTCAAATTCAACCAACGCAGGAAGAGCAGTTTCAGTTTGAGGATGAGGTTTAGATTCGACTATAGGTTCCACCAACGCAGGAAGAGCTGTTTCAGTTGGAGGAGGAGGTTTATGTTCAACTATAGGTTCCACCAATGTAGGAAGAGTCGTTTCAGGCTGAGGTTTAGATTGGGCCTCAAATTCCACCAACGTAGGAAGAGCCGTTTCAGTTTGAGGAGGAGGTTTAGATTCAACTATAGGTTCCACCAATGTAGGAAGAGCTGTTTCAGGCTGAGGAGGTTTGGATTGGGCCTCAAATTCCACCAATGTAGGAAGAGGTGTTTCAGATTGAGGAGGAGGTTTAGATTCGACTATAGGTTCCACCAATGTAGGAAGAACTGTTTCAGGCTGAGGAGGTTTGGATTGGGCCTCAAATTCCACCAATGTAGGAATTGCTGTTTCAGTTTGAGGAGGTTTAGATTCGACTATAGGTTCCACCAACGTAGGAAGAGCTGTTTCAGTTTGAGGAGGAGGTTTATGTTCGACTATAGGTTCCACCAACGTAGGAAGAACTGTTTCAGTTAGAGGAAGCGGTTTAGATGTTGCCTCGGGATCGGGGACAGGGGAGGCCAGGGGTGTCGTTAAGGCAACAGGATCTGTCATGGTTGCCATTTTTGGCTCTTGGGGTACAACAGGGGGAGGGGGTGAATGGAACTTAACAGGCGGAGGAAGGGTAAGTTTTACGGGCTGGGCAGAGGGAGGTGTTGAGGCAGGGGTCGGTTCCTGGGCAGGTAGGGTGGGGATAAGTG
The DNA here is from genome assembly GCA_900302375.1 of Bathygadus melanobranchus. NCBI lineage: Eukaryota > Metazoa > Chordata > Actinopteri > Gadiformes > Macrouridae > Bathygadus > Bathygadus melanobranchus. Next base: position 4,253 of record OMKP01034273.1, read on the forward strand.
GTGTTATAGGAGATGCCGGTGGTGTTGAAATGTGTTCAGCAAAGGGTGCAGCAGCTGCTGGTTCTGGTTCAGAGTGTGAGAAAGCTTGTTGTTTATTATCAGATGGCTGAGGTCTGACCACCTTTGGAGTCTCTTTCATTCTGTGTACAACCCGTTCTGACAGCTGTAGAAATGGAAGAGGTTGTCAGATTGTCTCATGTTATGTGGGGAAAAAGGCAGATACTTGGGAATTAAGTAATGTTTCTGTGGAAACCGGTGGATTCCAGAAGCATTCACACACACAATTCAAGAAATATAATAAATTAATACATTATTAATATAAGATTATCCTTTACCCTCAAAATAAATAGATAGTTATACTGATTCAGATTTCTGTTTGTTTGTTAGGGAACACAGAGATGACCATGTCAAAATGTAACATTGATCGTAACTGTGGTGGTGTCAGTTCTAATGCACATTGCAAGATGCAACGCACAACATCACAACAGTAGGCCCATACAGAGCATTCATGTTGCAGTTGGGCTTCACACCACTGTACGAGCATTTTGCAAGTAAAGTTTTCACAACGAACTCACCCTAATGCCCTTCACAAAAGACACGCCGCCGGTTTCACCATCGCCCTCATATGCAAACTGACTAGAATTATTACCTCCCATATTTACCCGAAATAAATAAAAATCGCAGACAGAATACTAAATATATTATTTTTGCAACATAGGTCAAACTCCATGCATGGAGCATTCACACGAGTTTCAAATACAGCTGTTGAAACAGCCCTTCCCACTACTGCAGATCAGCAGTGTTACCGACTCCTATTGGATGACTGCAGAGGGTGTTGAACAACAACCATTTTGATTGGTCGACAGCCGCAGCGATATGGCTGTAAACAGAGGGCTCTTAACGTACATTGTGTTCCCATTCCTTTTAGTATACGTGGGTCAAATTAAAATAACTGTATACACAATTGCTATGCATTATTATGACGTATGTTTTATGCATGGATTATTTTCCCCCAACCTATATGTCTATATGATTGTCTTGGTGGAGTAGGCCTAAACTAAACTAATTTTAACTTGGAACAGTTGTGGATATATTGTACACACCCTGGTATAATGTAGCCCCAGCATATATACTCTTGTTCACCATAAATTATTTAAAAAAATAACTTACTATTGACTATTTTTTTAATTGTATTCCAACTACAAGGATTTCAAATAACAATATTCTTTCTGACTTTTAGTCTGGTCTAAGACCTCCGAGACACAACACATGAGCAACCCCCCAAACAGATTGCCACCACTAAATGTTGTCACATTACATTCTGCCTTTTTTCCCCCCGCATCCTCTGTCTACAAAGAGAAGACACAATACTCGTTCTGACTAGTTCTGATACCAATAACAAAGATGTTGCTTGCTCATACAAAACAAATCTCAGAGTCTGGCAACAGTCTCAGTCAAAAGTCAAGTATCTCAATAAATATTACAACAACAAAAGAGACCAACTGTCAAATAAGCAATTAAAAAAATATGTCCCATATTTGGCAAATGTATAAACGGAGTGCTGGTGAGGTATTCTAATACCAAAGCCATAATCACATTGCACAATAAATCACCGCAGACAAAACATTTTTGAAACCAAATAATATTCAACTCAAATTAAAATCACAAGAAAATCAAGAAGAAAAAATGTTAACAAAAAACGTCAGAGTCCCCCTGTACATCAAAGTGTAGGTCAGTAATGACCAGTCCCATGTCGCGTGATCACTGCATCTTCTCCTTCTCCTCCTTGACGTCGGACCTCCAGAGGGCCGCTCGGACGCTGCCCCACACCTCTGTGTACAGCAGCGTTCCCAGAAAGACCACCGCCGTGCCCACCCAGTGCCAGACCGTGAAGGGGTTTTGGAAGTACAGCACAGAGATGATGAGGCTGAGGAACTTCCTGAGGGTCACCACCAGGGTGACCGTCAGTGACGCACACTCCGTGGTCAGGATGAACACACCGCGGATACACACGTATCTGAGGGCCAGGTGTCAGGGAACACACCCAGAGAAACATTAGTTAACATTGAAGGATGCTTTGACATTTTTAAATCCCACGAGGAGTTGCCTATGAGAAGGAAATAGGGGATCACATCTGTAATATCCATGAACATGAGGGAACCAGTAGTTTACTTTGGGTCAAAACATTTCAGCTGAATTTAAAATGCTAAATCTAAATCTTTTAAACTTGCATATTACTCTTGGTTTCCTGTAGTTTAACTTAACTTAACAACAGTACACTAACTGTACTGAACCCTTAGCATGTCAACATTACAACTGCAGGACGCACATTTGCACGAGACAAATCCACAGCGCCCAGACCAAAGGCAAAAGGAAATGCATTTCCCCTTAAAATGCACTTTTTGTAAGGATACTGGGTGATCACATTAACCAGAAGGTATAGCCACATCACAGGCACAGTTACCCCAATCCCAGGGATCTCTGCAGGAGCTAAGGAGAGGGACGTGTAAATGTAATGTAAATTTACATGCCACCTACAATGATCCAATGATGATACAATGATCTACAAAGAGACAGCTTGCATGTCTATTTTCTGCAGTACACCAAACAAATATTGACAAACATGTGTGTGTGTAAACAGATGGACTCACTGCTCTGGTTGAAGAACACACAGTGGTTGTAGATGTCTGAAGACAGGAGCAGGAACCCCGGCAACGGCAGGCAATGCTGAGGGGAAAAAAGATAATATGCCTTATCTATTTGAGTCTTTCAGATAGCGTTAATATAATGTAACATGAGATAATGTATACAGTATGTACGTAAAACTGTTGGAAACAAGAACCCTACAAAAAGCAATTGGAGAGGATCATCTAAACAGTAATATTCATGAACATGAGGGATGCAGTGGGAGGAAGTATAATTTTACTAATGTAAAATCACTTGTGTTTCCAGTTGTGTGGCTCATTTGATTAGGTCACATCCAGGGGAGACATGTTCATGCAAAGTGAAAAAGAGTGATCTCCATACAACAATTTGATAAACGATTTTATTTTGACATATGCTTAGTGGGAGGAGGCTTGAAATATTTCATGCTGAAGTGGAGAGAGAGAAAATTCAACTCACGTTATAAAAAAGTGCCTCCTTTGAGTGCTTGCCGTATTGTTTGTATAAAGTCTCTTGGAAAATGCCCATCCTGGCAGACATTAGCAAAGCAAATGTCAACATGGCGATACCTGCAGGTAAAGGGATTCAGAAGAAAAACATGCATGTCACCATGATTCACTGAACTTCTAAATAACATATAAAGTGAAATGTATTATGGGACTACACTAAAACAGCTCACCTAGCAGCCAGCACATGAAGGCATAGACACCATCCTCGTCGGTGGGATTATTTGCTACATTCTGTCAACACAACATTTCCCAACACAACAGTGAGCATACAATACCATACCAATGAATAGTATGAACAGTGTTACTGTGTCAATGGTGTCGAAAAAACATATGCTAAGCACAATAACAACTTCTGTGAGAGGCTCACCACTTGTTTGGCAGACATTATGGTGCATATAAAGATCCCAGCAGAGATGAGTGCTATTGACAAGTATTTGCTTGCAGAATATCTGCAAGGGGCAGGGGAGGACATGGTGAGATTAAGTCTCTGATGGTTTCATTTTTGGTCATTTTGATAATTAAAATCGAAGAAGCGAAGGGAATACCTTTTTTTGAGAATGATTATTCCCAGGATCATGTTAGCAATTAATGATCCCTGTAAACAAAGACATGCCATTAATGACTGATATGACCCTAGACGTTGGTAACGGATGGTAGAAAGCTTTCTTCCAAAAGAAGAACTGATACTCACAGATCTAAAAATCATGTGCAATGGCATAGCAATGTTAAAGTTAAGGGCATAGTTGTTGATCACACTGACTGTGAAGAACATGGTCACCATGATCACATAGTTCCTGAGAATCAAACGCAGAAGAACAAATAATTATTAGCATATCTGCTGTGCAACTCGGCCACAGCAAGTTGATACAATCGCATATGTGGATTAGTTTGTTAGCATCAGTAGGCTAAATACCTTATAGGGATTATGGATTTATTCCTCCCAAAGTTGCTCTGGAAGATGAACCCCTCCAATGCAATGAATGCAAACTGGGCAAAGGTCACGATGTTCCCACATCCTGGAAAATCTCTGCGTGCATAACATAAAAGTGGTTAATTGTGCGATTTGTTACACACGCTACACATTACATTCGAAATAGTGTGTTACAACCATGTTACAACACTGCACTTTACTGCAAGTAGCTCAAGTCAGTCTGAGTGAGATTAAAATGGAAGCAACGTCCAAGTTGAAATATTGATCATTTGCATGTAGTAATAGCTAATAAATGCGTATTATAAGTGCAATCCACACTGACCTTACAAGTAGTTCCAGAAACACAACATTAGTGCAGCATCCAACAAAAACCAGAAGTATGGCGAACACGGGACCCATCATTTACTAACAAGCTTATCGTAAAAAGTTACTTTATTAAACGCGGTTTTGTTCCGTTCATAGTGAAACCACCAATATCTTAAGAAGATACCCTCATGGCAAACTAATCTATTTTTCTTGAACACGGCTGTGTGTACGGTGGCCTGTATCTGTATGTATTGCGTCGGACCGGGATGACGTGCGCCTCTCGAACGTGCTCGTACGGTCGCAACCTGAGTTCACGATACGCGTTCATGTGTGTCAGAGCAATTGTTTAGTTTAGTTTAACCTTCCTTTCAGGGAAAAACACACCTCCGTTTGTAGTTTGATACATTTCACTAATTTTGTCTTTAGAAAGCGTAATAATGAAACAAAAAAAGCATGGCCCATAGACGTATCTTATTTTTTATTTAGTGGCGGTTAGGAACTACAAACACGAGCACGCGCATAACACGTGGCACCGCCTCAATTCATTCGCCTCTGGGCGAATGAATTGGGCGAATGAATTGACGTATCACTTCCGTATCCACAGTCCCTGGGTGTTGTAGTTCATACGCCATGTACTGCAAACAATACATACACCACGGCGCGTTCTCAGCATGACTGCGGGGAAACAAAACCGTGTGTTTCAATCGTCTTAAATTACTAGTAATTTACTAGTTTGTTAATTGAGAATACGTAAATTGTATGCTTGTAATTCGCACTACCCCCAGCGGTGGGCGCTGTTGGTCCGCAGAGAGTCTCTGAGGTTCCGGAAGACGTGGCGTCTTCCAGCAGTGCTAGCTTAGTCTGTTACATACTGTGGCTGACAACTTCATTTGTAACTTAATAATAGTTATTTTTGTGATTTGCATATCCTTCTGCGTCCAATATGATTTCCCTCACAGATTCGCAAAGTAAGATCAATTTGCCTGGTTGTGCTATTCGACACAAATACCCAGTGTGATGCTAACTTACTCGGAACCCGAATGAATGAATGTGACTACTTCTGTGGTGATGGACGGGTCAACGCAAAACTGTTATTTTCGTTTAATTTAAGTGATTATTCTTGTTTGATGTTTGGTGTAGACCGATGAGCCTCAATGTGCAAACTAAGTGGCTAGTCAAACGTCTTGATTTGTTTTCACATCCACACAGGATTTGTATAATTCGAAATGGCCAAATAAAGCATAAATCATTTGTTCTCTTCCATTAAATCTACAGAAATCGGGATGGGGCTGACAGGGTTTGGTGTGTTTTTCCTCTTCTTTGGCATGATGCTATTCTTTGATAAAGCTCTTCTTGCCATTGGAAACGTGAGTTAAAATCTAAACATTTTACAACTGAATATGGCAGCACATTATATCTGCTCTGTGTATCTAATTCAAGGAGATCTGCTACCACTATTTATCACTAATTAATCTAGAATTGTGTAATCACTGCACTAGTAGAAGTCATACAGACGTGATGTTTTACAGTGTATGTGTATTTTTGTTCTCCTGCAGATTCTGTTTGTTGCAGGCCTGTCATTTGTCATCGGCTTGGAAAGAACCTTCAGATTCTTCTTCCAAAGACATAAAGTAAAAGCCACCAGCTTCTTTCTCGGGGGCGTGTTGGTGGTTCTGATTGGCTGGCCAATCATTGGAGTTGTGTTGGAGATCTATGGTTTCTTCCTTTTATTCAGGTATAATTATTCGTCGTTATAATGTTCAAGTTGTCCCATGACATCGTCTCCTAGCATCCTCTTCTAGCTTTAAGTCGTCTTGGTCTCTGTCTTGACAGGGGCTTCTTCCCAGTGGCTGTAGGCTTCATCAGGCGGGTGCCTGTCCTCGGATCCTTGCTCAATTTACCAGGAATCAGTACTGTAAGTACACATGACCCCAGTTGACCTAGCATGCTAGCGGTCCCTTCTGGTTAATATCCATAAAGTCACACATCACATGGGTGCGCCTAAGTGGCTGTAACAAGTCAATTAGCACTACAGTACAAATGTGATGAGTTTGCCTTGAGCAATTTAGCACTAACCTTTGGCCCGATGTCAAGTTAAAGCTATAGATAGATAGATAGATTTCTTTATTGATCCCCAAAGGGAAATTGCTGCTGTAGCTGTAGAGAAACACGAAGGTAGTTGAGATTGAAGGCACCAAGAGAGCTAACACTCAAGTTTGTCTTGTTAGTCATTTTTCAAAGTCTTGTTGCATTGAAAGATACGTATATATTTTACTGTTCTTCATTTCACTTTCTCATATCTCTTGAATATTCATTGGTCATTGAGCTAATTCAATACAATTGGATGTCTGTCATTCACTACATGAAAGAGACATTAATATCTTGCCATTTTTTGTCTTTCAGTTGGTGGACAAAGTGGGCGAGAGCAACACTATGGTATAACAATGGCCTCTTTTTCTATGTAGAAAGTAAATTATGATGTAACTTATCCTCGTAGCTTCAGCCAGTTGTGCAAAGTGCTACTAGGGTATGAAAAAGGCCAAAACTCTCAGTCCAGGAGAGAAGACATTTTTCATAAAACATTTCGATGACTTCATGGAGATTCCACCATTGAACGAAAATGGCTTTATATCCGCCAGTGGACATTGTTAACAAAGGAGTCGGTTTTTAATGGCGGAAGGCAGTTGTCTTTTATACACGAATAAGAATGGATCTGCTGGGAGCAACCGCTAAGCTGATGTGACGCAGGAACAGAGGAGCTATTCCAACCTATGTGGAAGTTACTGAGAGAGCATTTTTAGATTCCTCAATGACATGTTACTGAATTAGCTTTTTTTTTCTTTTCTTTTTTAAGCACAGCTTGTGACCACTGTTTAAAAAAAAAAGTCCTTTGTTCTTTCAGGAGAAAAACATTTTCAGACATTGTCTTTAAATACATGAACAAAGCTCTGTCGGGGAAATGTTTTACTTGATGTAACTTTTGTAAAGTTCCTATTTGGAATAAAGTGTATGATTTTCTTTGTATGTTGGTTGTAGCTCCTAATTTGTGATGTGCAGCCACAAGATTTTAACATAACAGATTGTAACGTCTTGCTTTACATCCAGTGTTAGGCACAATGTTATCAACAGGTCCAGCCCCGGTCGAAACTTTCATATTTCTCCTTGTACAATATTCCAGTTAATCCCTGTACATAGTTTACACACTCATGCCTCAATCATTTCCATGGTTTCAAGATTTCAGTAATGTATTTTACACAATATTGAGATTTGTTTGTATACAAGTACATCATATTCTATCTATATATATATATATATCTATATCTATATCTATCTATATATATAGATATAGATACATAGAGATATATATATATATATGAAATCATCTACGCTATTAAATCACTTAAAAATTCCCCTCATTGCATTGAACTACACAGCACTTATTTAAAATGTCATCAAATCTCCTA
>OMKP01034278.1:3851-14121 GCA_900302375.1 Bathygadus melanobranchus
GCCTAAACACAAACACGCTTTGAAAACCTGAACAACACCAAAAATAATACACCCTCTTTTAGTTCACACCTTGCCACCCCCTCACCCCACATCTCCACATCTAAAACATAACTATTCAGAAAACTTAGTAGCATAAGGATAGCCAACTCCAAAATCTGCCAGTACACTCCTTGGTCCTCAAAATAAATTACTGTCTCCCCCGAGTCCCCAAAAAGAACCAAAAATGTGTGTGTGTATTTGTGTGTGTGTGTGTGTGTGCATTTTATTTATCCTATTGATGGTGTAAGCATATTTGTGGCTCCCACGAGTGTCGATAAAGCATGAAAAAACACACTGTGTGGGTATCTACCTTTAGAAATAGAGTGGGTAAATACCTTTAGAAATAGAGTGGGTAAATACCTTTATAAATAGAGTGGGTATCTACCTTTATAAATAGAGTGGGTAAATACCTTTAGAAATAGAGTGGGTAAATACCTTTATAAATAGAGTGGGTAAATACCTTTATAAATAGAGTGGGTATCTACCTTTATAAATAGAGTGGGTAAATACCTTTAGAAATAGAGTGGGTAAATACCTTTATAAATAGAGTGGGTAAATACCTTTATAAATAGAGTGGGTAAATACCTTTATAAATAGAGTGGGTAAATACCTTTATAAATAGAGACGGTATACACCTTCAGAAATAGAGACGGTATATACCTTTACAAAAATAGATACCTGCATAAATAGTTGTATATACCCTTAGGTTTATTCTGTCATGGCCACCGTCTGCATCCCATCAGCTTCAAAGACCCAGTGGAGAAATAAGACTGGCAGGAACAACATGTTTTGATGATTTATACTGCTATATTTATGACTTACGAATCATAAAAGAACAAATAAATGATGACGAGAGTGCTGGCATAGCTTAACTATAACCTGAATGTCAACAGGGAGATTATTACTGCAAGTGTGTGCTCCAAAGCAGATGGGGTTTCACTTGATGAATAAGGAGAAGGAGAAGTAGCCCGCGAGCAAGGACGTCGCCCCTGTGATGAATTAGTAGTGACTAGTTCACCAAGACGCATCTTTCAAGGGACCCGGTGAATGTATTTCATTTGCTTTTGCACGGTTCAACGTCGGGATACGGTTTTGCCAGGAGGTTTCCAACCAATCGGATCCCTGAGTGTCTGACAGTGTAACACTCAGTGGTCGGGAGAGGAGTCATGCCACCGGAGCAGCACATGTTTCAACCGAACAACCGACGGAGCTCCGCTTGTCCAGGACGCTGTCCACTGACAATAGCTAGAGTGGATGTGGAAAGCCAGAGCCTGTGTGTTTGCATTGCTCCAGAGCACAGAGAGAGACAGAGACTGAGAGAGACGGAGAGAGGGAGAGACTGAGAGAGAGAGAGAGAGAGAGAGAGAGAGGGGGGTGGCGGGGCAAGCTTTAGGGTATGGCAGCACCTTGCTAGTAGATAAGACAGGCTTGGGCATCTTGCCTGAGAGAAAAACCAGGGAGTGGGTGTGAGGGTGGTGGTAGTGATGGTGGTGGTGGGGGAGGGGAGCGGGTGATAAAGATATCTAGCTCATGAAAACACAGCATTTTAAAGTAGCGTAGCAGAGAGAGCCCAGGAAGGATATATAGATGGATAAATATACGTACGGATGGGCGAACATGTGTGGACGGACAGTTAGACGGGTGAATGCCGTTTCCACCATTGTTGAAGAATATTACGTCAAATAACATGCGAAATGGTACGCCACTTAATCCAGTGACGCGATCCATTGCTGAAGGTTTCATATCCCGACCATCTCCTTCATTAATTTAGTACAGATCAGATGGACGCTTCAGGGGGACATTGCGCAACATTGCTAGCGTGAACCACTTGCCCTGGATTATCTTCTTAGAAACCCCCCATCCGCCCTCGCACAATCAAACCTTTATTCACACTGATCGTACAAAATAAACATGAATAGCGTTTTTCAAACACAGCGGACACTGTGGAAGGAGTCGTTACATCGCTCAAATTGTTACTTCACACGTCAAGCAGCTGGCAAGGCTATCCCATGGGCCAGCTGTTAGCCGTGAGCTAGGCGCTGGTTTTCATTAAGTAGGAGCATATGTACAGAATGCCTGTAATCATTGCTGTGGTTAGTGAAACATGATTGCTTTTTAGGTAATCCAATCTATCTTTGCCTATAAGCAATGTGTCTTTAAAACAGGTGCGTGAAGCATGAAGGAAAATTAAAACAAAATAACTGCTCAATATTGAAGATATAACGCCTAATTCACTTGCTCTCATTAGGATCTGCGGGGGATCTTAACACGACGGAGCGATTTAACCTTGTGTTTTATAGACATGCTTAACAGGACATTACGCCTGCTCTTTTGAAGCTCAACAAAGAAATCTGTATAGTATGAGAGAGCCAAGTGTATGAGGCTCTGGTCTGGAGCCTGTGTCAGTACAGCTGTGTGTGTGTGTGTGTGTGTGTGTGTGTGTGTGTGTGCGTGCGTGCGTGTGTGTTCCCAGAAAACAATATGTTACGTGTTGAACATATTGCAGACAAGCACACATACAGAATAATGAGGTGCAGTGGGGCACACGATTTAAAATCACTATAAGCATACTGCATGACTCATGAGCTCATGGATAGAAAAACAAATCCCCCAAAATACAATTATCTGAAACTATTTTTGCTTGCTATATCTGCTTCAAATGTGTATTGCTGTCTTTTCTATTTAATCTTCATTATTTGACCAACAGTATGACGTATGAATCAACCTACTCTGTTTTCACATCTCCCGAATCATTTATAAATCACAAACATCCACAGGAACTCACACAGATCAGCGTGGAAGAATGGAATGACAGCATGAGAACTAACGCACTCTTCTCACAATGCAAAGCAACCACAAAGCAGTTCAACCTTATTTGCAAACAAGTACAAAACCAGGGAAACCAGTCTATATGGGAACGTGTGGGCAATTCCACAAGTGTGTATATGTAGCCTACACAATGTTCCTCTCCTCCATGACTATCACTCAACAGGAATACCCTGTGTGCAGACGATCCACACTGGAGCATGTGAACACGTGTCTCACCTTGGGGGCGTCACACTGCAGTTACTGATACTAGGCTTTGATTTATCTGAACAAGCGAGGAGCAAGATGGAGGAGAGCCAGGGGTTTATGTGGAGAGGGATGGACTGCTGCTTGGGCAAGGGGTCTGTGGGGAGCATTGCCTGCCACTATACAGTGCAGGGTGGCGTCATAAAGATGATTTCACCACTTCAGGCCCTGTCTGAACACACACACACACACACACACACGGCGCGGTCACCTCACCTCACGCAAGACATGTACAACTTGTTAGTAAATAGAGAGATAGAAGGATAGATGGAGAGAAAGAGAGCGAGAGAGAGAGAGAGAGAGAGAGCACGGTCTAGCCTAATGTTCAATTAAATTAAATCAAACCAAATCACCTAAATGTGTGCATTTTATGTTCCTATGTTCAGTTTTCCTTATGTTAAGGTCAATGCAACGTTTTAAATTCAAGCGCTCTTCCATCCTTCCAAATACACGCTGCTAAACATAACAGTCAAATCGGTTTCCCTAATTTTTCATGCAGAAATCATGTAAACGGTATACCGTCTTAAAAGTTATGAAACTTTCCAACTTACCTGCATTCCTCAGTTTTTTGTTTCTAAACACGGAAAGAATGACAAGGACATTGCCCACAATGTCCACCACTATAGTGAAGATCAGCACGCTGGCCAGCGCAGTGGACACTCCAGCGGGAGAGTTATGTGCCTGGTCGCTGTCATTGTGGGACAGGCAATTTATTGAGCTCATATTTGCTTGCATATCCATATCCGTCAAAAAGCGACGTCCATTTCCAAAGACGTTCTGTTCATTGAAGAACTTTACAAATATAAGATGGAACTTTTCAAAAAGATAACGGAACGATCTTCCCTCGGGCACTGGGTCGACGCAAATATCCCAGCCATCGCGTTTTCCATAGAGTACGCTGTTTTTGAGGATAGTTCGTCAGATCAAAGAGGTGAAGATGACACATTCATGACCGTCCATCGCCTCGCCCCACGTGAACGATAGAAGTGACCTCCGCCAGACGATTCTTTCAACCAAAAGCGCTCGACCAACGCCACGACATTGCTCTGCTGTGCGTAATGGAAATGGAACCGTTGCGTGGATCCGCAAGCGCGGAGTAACGGTGAGAAGTATAGGTTTAAACTCAATTTATATAATATCCTGTATCCTGTTTGTGGATAGGCATGCACTGGTGCGCATGGTTGACAAAGTCCTCTGGCACATATAGATAGCGTACTGGGGCACCATTTGAAAATGTAACCGTAAACCTCCGTAACACACCTTCATTACAGCCCTGTTACAACAAAATAAAAGCCCTCATAGACCGTAAGTGACTCTTTGTTTCTTGGACAGCATTGACACCATTGTTAATACTGTTAGTCAACTTGATTAATTTGCGTTACTTTTCTTGAATTTGTGCGTTTAGTTTTTCGTGGAAATGGCGCCTTCATGTGTCTATTGATGACTGTCACAACGTTCCGTGATTCCAAATGAGCGGAGCGTTAAAATTAGTGAATTAAATAGGGTTTGCCGTTCATTATTCAGTGCCTTGAAAATGCATCACCCTGAAGTGTCCGTTAACTACTTTACATGGTAGAGTCATATTATTTTTATTAGAATTTTTGTAAATTTGTCATTTGCCCAAACTGTTCGGGAATTCACCCGGGTTCTCCTGTACAAACCAAAGTGTCACGAGAGACTGACAATGGAGACAGGGACAGGTGTGCTATGACCTGAGCCACGTGATGCGACAGGTGCAATGGGCCAGGTGGAGGTGGAGTCAGTCGAAACAAATAAATGCTCACCTCACTCCGTAGTACACACGACCTTCACAACACACACCAACCCAGAGATGTATAAGCTTAACGCGACGCGCAACAGACGCACCATGAACACGTTGAGTGCACTAGGCCTGTTGTGCCTTATTGGTAAGTTCTGCTTATATGCTTGTAATGTTGTACAACGTTTACTATAAACTATGATCTCTTACCAAAAGTCGTCGGAAATAATAACCCTAACCCTAACCAAACATGTCGATTCGTTATAAATCGTTAATCGTTCAACAGTTCTGGCACAAGGAATGACAACACCCATGAATAACACTGAGGGGGTGAGACGTTTACGACATTACATTCTTATGCTATTGTTTTTAAGTGTAGGCCTTCGTCTCTTGCAAGTCCGATAAATCTGATTTATTCTCTAGGAAGAGCCCGATTGTGACCAATATGATTTACCTGCATGTGGAAAGCAATTTGACCCGGTTTGCGGAACCGACGACAGAACCTACTCAAATGAATGTGTGCTATGTCATTCAATCAGGTAGGATGACCCTTATAGTTTGTTGCTAGTCGTTTTATGATGCCTACTCGTGAATCGTGTGTTGTTTGCTAAGGCTAATCTGTATTCATTTTATTCCCAAACAGTGAAGGAAACAGCACTGCTTTAATCAAAAGCAGAGGCAAATGTCTACTCTCAGTAACTGATAACCCCATGATTTAGACGTATGAGGCTACTTCTATGGCAATGGGATTGCATTCAATAATAATTTGCTGTGAGGAAAGGTTTTTTTTTTGTGATTCAAATGGTGACTCAATGTGATGTAAACAATACAAACACAGTTAGTATGTGATTAGTACGTGACATAATTAAATGTGTTTCATTATTTCTATCTTAAATGTATTTGAATTAAAGGTACAATTGCTAACATTGACAACTTCCAGCCACTAGATGTCGCAGTCCCCCTCCCACCCATTGAATTCCAGTTGTTGCTAGTTCGTTGCGCAACCATGCATATTTCATGGTAGGGTGGAGTGAGACTCAGTCATGTCAAGTGATGAGTCTTTTGTGGTAGAGTAATTCATTCGTTTTTGCAACATGTAGCAATACATTAGCTATAGATTTAGGTTACTTTGTTACAGAGCACTTGGGATTGTACCGGAGTGAAGCCAAAACTAATTTTTTTCCACACTAACTGGCAACTACTAAGACACTTGATCACTGATGACCATAGAGAGGTCTTGAGAGATGTGTCTCTGCTGCTGCCATCTTGCATAGAGGTTCTGACCAATTCTGTCCCATTCCAATAGATGAAAATGCCAGACTATTGCGTTGCTTTTCGATGTTCCAAAGAAAGAAATGTCAAACCTAAGTAACAGGGAATAACATTTCACAGGTGGAAATTTGTTTATTTTACTGTTACAAATTTAATTTAACAAAGTATCCTGTATCATAAATACATGATACAGGATACATTTGTAACAAACCAACCCGCTTGAAAATTGGTTAAATTCAGTTATGATGATTTTAATTGTGGATGCACTTCCTGCCTTGATAGAAATACATGTATCGGGAGGCGCGGTTTCCCCTCACCAATATGGTGGCCGCGTTGACACATTGCTTCAATGAAAAGCAGCGGCCAATGTGTTATCTACATGTATACAAACAGTGATACCTTTCTAAAAGCTGTTTATTTTTATTTTTGTATTATTTGTCTCCATAAAAATGTTGCACCTTTAAGATTCAAATGACTTTCATTTTCTAAATAATGTTGATTGGACATGTACCTATTTTCTTATTCTCAATTGTGTTTGAACTTACTTTTAAAAATATATTTTGACATTCAAATAAAGTTTCCTTTAAAGCTTATAGTGACTTGAATATAATGAGAATGTCAGACTGAATTATTTTTATACATCATTATACGTCATCTCATACCAGGCAATCACTTAAAAAAACACTACTGTAACATTACATTAAATTGTGCAGCACTATTAAACTTACTACATTAAACTTAATGTTACATAACAGTAAAGCAATAAACATACAAATAAATGCATTTTGAATAGTATTCATATTAGTTAACCAACAGACTAGACTAAACATGTAGCACATATAACTTATGTTATATGTATAACTCACATCAAATACTGTTTGTAAATGTTATAGGGCGGCACTAGCTCAAGAGGTAGAGATGGTTGTCTGCCAACCAGAAGGTTGCTGGTTCGATCCCCGGCTCCGCCTAGCTAATTGTCGAGGTGTCCCTGAGCAAGACACCTAACCCTAACTGCTCCTGACGAGCTGGTTGTTGCCATCGCCGTCAGTGTATGAATGGGTGAATGTGAGGCAATGTAAAGCGCTATATAAATGCAATCAGTTTACCATCACATTCAGGTACTCTTTTGTTACTTTGCGGCTCTTCAGAAGGTCTCTGCACCTCTCAGGTGGATGGGTAATCTGGCTACTTCTTGATATTTAGATGGGTCTTGAAGAGTGAGGTGAAGAAGAGAGCTCATACCGTCCCTGTGTCTGGTGTGCTGCTCTGCCTTGTCATCTGTGTCTGCATCAGAGTTAATCTGGATGTGTGTTGTACTCCTGAGGTGGCTGTATGTTGTTATGATGTTGATCATATAGCGGAGTCACCATGTCGTGGGACCGTGGTTCCAGCACTCTTAGTGGTGACCGCAGCTGGGCGATAAACATGTATAGTTTGCGCGTGCATAGAACTGCTCTAGAAGTTCCTCCGCTCCTCTGTCATAATGCTACTGCTGCCTTGTTTGTCGATCTTTTTAGTGTTGCATATAGACCGCTGGACACTGCAGACTTTGCAGTACCGTGCAGCTTGACCTCTGTTCTTTTCATAACCTGGTTGCAAAGAGTCACATTTCCTGACTTGCAAATGGAACTTGATCCCACGCAATTTCTTTTGTATTCTAATCTGGTCGAAGACCGATTTCATTTTACAGTGTTTTTTTTCATGTGTTTTTCATATATCAGCACCTACTTTAAACCACGGACGTTCAGGCATATCGTGAGAGATGAATTGTTGTTTGATTCCTGGGTTAAAAATGCTGGCCCGTTCCAGAGGCCTCAACCTTTTTATCTGTCCCTTGTCAATCCTGGCCAAGACTTCCTAGCAAGTGCTTTGGTCCACTGCCTTCTAGGATGAGCTTCATGTAGCTTCTGTAGCATGTTTTCTCTCATATTCTTAGGAAAATTCTGTCTCGTCTGAACATGACGCCTTCTTTCACTGCTATTGTCTGATAGGCCAATAGTCTCACAAATCAGACTTTAGATCTAAAGTCTGACAACAGACAAGCTCAAATATGGTTGAATGGGGCGTTTCACTTTTTTTGCTTCATATTTGTTTCAACCAATCATGCTGCTGGAGGTGGAGATCTGTAAGCACGTAATTGGCTATTAACAATGAATGGAATTGGAGAGTGTCGACAGTCAGTAGCCCAGATATCAGGTGTGTAGTCAGGTGTGTAAAGGTACACGCACAGCTGGTGAACCCATACGGACCGGGCCGGCGTTTCTTCCACAAATAGATTGCTCCAATCCTTACCGAAGTGCCTACCGAAGTGCCAAAAGTAAACCGGCATTTATTTTCATGATGGCTATTGCTAGGGAATATTATTTTGCTTACTAAATAATAAAAAGCTACAATGCGGGAATTGTTCATTTGAGAGTGCTTTCCTCTACGCAAACTTGATATTGGTCACAACCGAACTTGATGTCTGCAGTGCTGCTTGAACAATCAGCCTCCTGGCGACGTCTGCAGTAGCATCCTTTACTGGGATCCAAGCCAACCCGTAACTTTTTTGGGACAATGAGGCTACACACCCAGGGCGTTGGCTCAGTCCTGCTCTGTACAATCGCATCACATTTCACCTTGTGTCCTGCAACCATCTCCCCTTAGTCCAGGTGAGAAATGTGGTACTTTTTCATTAATGTCCTACCAAATTAGGACAATTTCATACTTTAGTTAAATGTATTAAAAACACAGACCTGCCTAAAGGCAGTATTGTATTGGCCTTATTTAACATGATTATTAAACAGTTTATTTACATTATTAATTACAGCGACACAGATTTTATAAGATGGCATGGAATTAATTAAGAAGTAATGTGTCATTGTATCAAAGCCTGTGCCACGGTGAATGCTTCTCAAGAAGAATGGATATTGATTATGCTCATCACCCACAGCTGCGTCGTCCCGCCCCCACCCCTTGTTTTCAACCTGACGCCACGCCCCTTCACACCGCAGTCATTTAAGTTTCCTGAAATTCGAGGTTGTAGGGAGACCGGGATTTGTTGTCTCACGGGTTGGTTGTCACAGTGTTTATTACAGCCTAGACTAGATGGCGCTGTTTCACCATCTTTATATCAAATTCTGGTGTGATGGCATGCTCATTTCTATCTGGCAATTTTGTGTGCGATACAAAAAACATTGAGGTGAGAAGAAATGTTAAAATTTGTATGGGTTGCTTATGCTTTTATGAGTAATTTTTCATGTTGGTGTTGTTTTTGTAATGTTGTAGGTGATTAGGCGTTTCATAATTAAACACGTATTAAAAAGAGGAAGTCTACTTTTCAGTTGCTAGCTAAAGCCATGTGGTAGCTAGCATAAAACTTTGTCAAGAGGTCAGGTGGGGATGGTTGTCTTACTGCTCTGGGGGTTGGTTGTCACACATTGGGGGTTGGTTGTCACATGCATCACATTTGACAACCAATGAGAAACAGTCTTTCAGTAATGGATCTGTAGGTAGTGTTTTTTGTTTTGTTTTTTGACTTCCTTATTGGCAGAACAGTCAGGAACTTCAGAAGAACGACAGACGGGGGCAGCCACCACACATTATGGTCTTGGCTGTGAGGCAGATCAAAATAAGCAGTAAAAGCATACAATGCACAGCTAAAGACTTTAATATGAACTAACATTGACCGTTACTGCCAAAAAATGACCACTGAGGACATGAGGGCAGAGCTAACTGAATGAAGTAATATCAGCTTTTCATTCCCCATCAGGAAAAGCAGCTAGAGCTACATTATGAAGGTCTCTAACATCTACAATGGTCTTGCACCTACAGGGGTCCGCAGTCTTGCCTACCAATTTGCAGTGGCACAAAAAATATCAATCCCTCAACCTTAGAGTGAGAGCAGTCGGGCCAGTGCTGATTGGTTTTTGCTTTCTGAAACTCCACCCTTTTATTTTTTAAGGCTGTTGACTGTTTAACCCAAGTTACTTCTGGTCATCATTTTGTTTTATATTTTTTTACATCCATGTTATAGTCCATATGTTCTCAGATGTTTTTAATTACAGGACACACACTGTCTAATGTAGGAATGACTACTGTAAGGTGTGTCAATGATTGAGCAATGAGGAATTCACACAAGAGTAACCG
>OMKP01034280.1:14768-31217 GCA_900302375.1 Bathygadus melanobranchus
GTAGGAAAGTGATCCCATTCGTGAGAAACCAGGGTGGTGGTCACTCAGAAGTTCTGCTGCCGTCGTTTCTTGGCGTCCATGGCGTCCAGGATGGGCTGGCGCTTAGCGGTGTACCGCTGCCGTAGCTCCTCGATCTCCCGCTCCATCATGGGGTCGAGGGAGGTCAGACGCATCTGCAGCTCCTCAAACCCCAGGTTCTTCAGCTGAGGGCCCAGTAAGGAGAAGAGATACACAGAGAGGTTATGGTACATGAGGAAGTAAAGCTGGAGCATAGGGGTCAGACAGACCTAGTGGTTAGGGTGTTTGACACGTAAGCAGGTTGCTGATTAGCCGAAAGCATTTTAGACCTTTATTTATACTGGTAGATATGATCAGAAGGCCTGTTTGTTAATCAAGGAGATATGTTTTGAAGGAGATATAGTTTTAATGAATTTAATTTTTAATACAATTAAAAATGCCCCCATTTCTCGTCAGAAATGGACAAAATGACTTGAAATTAGAAGTTTAGATTGATTGTAATATTCAGCCAAAAATAATGACGTCATTGTAATGACGATGACAAAGTCAGATATGAGGTCCATCTCAAAACAGGTGCAGCCGTAACTCACAAAGTCAAAGTCTCCGTCCTGGGGCACCTTCCAGTCGTCGGGGAAGACGTTCTTCGCCTGGATGTGACAGGCCGGCTGCTCCTGGGGCTGGTTGTGGTTGTACTTCTCCTGTTGCTGGGCGGCTTTGTTGGAGTCCTGCTTGTCAAAGTAGTCCATGAAGGACGGCCGCAAGGGCTGCTGGGACGTGGGGTGTCCTGTTCAGGAGGACGAGAGAAAAGACTGGTAGGAAACATCTACTTCATAGAACATGAGGTATCTGACATAACTACTTTATCCTTTTAGATTGAGAACAAGCCACTGTACTAAATTAATATTGTTTCAATGGGGGATTCACTGAAATCACATTTTCTTCTTGTTTGGTATGGGGAATTTGACATTTCATCATTTGTTTCCCTATAAACCTGGACTTGTATAGCTCCCTCGACCCCAAAGGGAAAACACCCACACTAACAATACCAGGTTGATTAACCAAATTAGACCAACACCAAGTGCTTACTCCTCATGGATCTTTGGTCCTCTTCCTCTTCCTCCTCCGCATCACTGTTGATGACCATGGTGCCCAGGTCAGACTCCAGCATGGTGCTGCCGTGCTCGATCATGGTCTGGGCCCCGTCGCTCATGGTGCTGGTGGCCCTCATGGTGCCGGGCCCCTCGGTGCCCGACTTCACCATGGTGTGAGAGTCCACTTCCGTCTCCTCCTCCTAATATAAATAACGGGACAACGAGACAAAGTTAATTTCGAGCCCTGCCCTGAAGAATTAAACCCCACCTGCATCCCCCCACCCCTGCCCGAGAGTAAAAACACGTTTTATGCTTTTTCGAGAAAACTGGAATAAAACATTTGTCCAACATTGGAAGTCTTTGTGTGTCTATATGTGTTGTGTGTGGCTGGTGGGCTGCTGTGTGTTGTGCGTGGCTGGTGGGCTGCTGTGTGTTGTGCGTGGCTGGTGGGCTGCTGTGTGTTGTGCGTGGCTGGTGGGCTGCTGTGTGTTGTGCGTGGCTGGTGGGCTGCTGTGTGTTGTGCGTGGCTGGTGGGCTGCTGTGTGTTGTGCGTGGCTGGTGGGCTGCTGTGTGTTGTGCGTGGCTGGTGGGCTGCTGTGTGTTGTGCGTGGCTGGTGGGCTGCTGTGTGTTGTGCGTGGCTGGTGGGCTGCTGTGTGTTGTGTTACCGAGTTGTCGTCGTCCTCCTCCAGCTCTCTCTGCTGCTCCTGCTGCCTCTTGGCCTTCATCTCCATGGCCTCGGCGATCAGGTCCCTCAGGATGCTCACCGGCTTGGCCTGGCTGATGAAAGGATGCTACAAAACACACACACACACAGACACACACACACACACAAATGCTGTTGTTTCCATGTCTGCATCTTTGTATTTTCGTGTGTGTTTCTGGGGTGTGTTTCTGTGCGCGTGTGCCTTACCTGCAGCAGCTGTGTGGCCGTGGCTCTCTGCTCTGGGTTCTTCACCAGACACTTCTTCACAAAGTCTGTGAAGTCGTCCTTCCAAAGCTCTGGCTTCCTGAATGTCGGCGGAGGGTTGGTGGGGATCATGAAGATGGCCTGCAAGGGTTCAAACATTAAAGAAAGGCTAAGAATCATCTGTTGACTGAGCTGTGATTGCTGACACTGTTGTTTGTTATTATAATTAAGACTGTGTGTTTTAACTTTACGTAGATACTCCCTTTGATACTAAAACACTCAATTACTCTCTAGCAGAAGCTCCTGCTACACGCTACCTGAGCTCCTCCGATGACCAAGACAAAGATAGTTGCTGAGTAAACCGGTTTATTGTAGAGTTGGAAAATGGTTTGCAGGCAGAGCAGGTGGCACAATGCTGACATGTTAACACTCCTCTTGAGTGTGCGTGGCGATGGCTGGTTTATCCTGTGTGCCTTCATTACTCGATGCACCACGAGTGTGCAGCCTCACCCAACCCCAGAGTCTCACAAACAAAACACAATTCAGATGAATACCCCTGAGTCACCAACTTCCTGTTCCCTCCCTGTTCCCTTCCTGTTCCGCCCCCCCCCCACCGTGAATCACGGTGAATAATGTGTGGACTCACTCTCATGGGGTGGATGTCTGCGTACGGGGGCTTGCCCTCGGCCATCTCTATGGATGTGATGCCCAGGGACCAGATGTCTGCCACGCAGTTGTAACCGATCTCCTGGATGACCTCCGGGGCCATCCAGAATGGAGTTCCGATCACAGTGTTGCGCTTGGCCATGGTGTCCTGTACACACACACACACACACACACACACACATTTTACACGTCCTCCGAACACACCTCATCTGAAACACTATATAACTAACATACAATATCTTAATAGGCATTGTACATCAGAATACATTTTTATACATAATATCAAAACATTATTACCAACATAATTAACATTCCGATGCTCCGAGGCTTCCAAAATGGAAGTTTTACAAATAATATAATCATTACTTTCAAACTAACATAATCAAATCAAAAATGCTTTGTCTAACAATCCGATTTGTTGTTTTTTTTCTCCTCAGGGAAAGTTACCGTAAGCTGTCCGGCGACTCCAAAGTCAGCTAGCTTGGCGTGTCCCTTTGTGTTGAGCAGAATGTTGCCGGCCTTGATGTCGCGGTGGATCTTCCTCATGAAGTGGAGGTACTGCAGACCCTTCAGGGTGGACTTCAGAATGGTGGCGATCTCATCCTCCATTAGCTGAGGGAGAATCAATAGGGGTTTGTCAAATACAGACGTGATAAGATTGTAGTGAAGAACTATGGCTTAGGAGAGCTAATTGGACACTATTAGGGTTAATTGAGCGGAGCACGTTCATTCCAACCTATTGAAAAAGTGGCCACTAAATTGGTGTGTGCATGCGACATCCATACATTTGTCAATTTTCAAATCTTGCAAATGCTGGTCTTCTGCTCGATAGTTTTACTGTGTCAGAGACAACATTAATTTAAAAATGCAATATATATATTTTTTTTAAGATGAATTAAGAAAATGTATTCAATCTTAAAACAACTTGCAAACATATTAAAAGGGCTTTCGTGAATATGCGGAACCAAATTGGCCAGGCATGCGCGTGTAGATGTAGCGTGTAGATGTAGCGTGTTTACTGCGTGCGTATGCGAGACAGACCGTTTTGTTCCGCAGCCTGATGATGTCAGAGACAGAGCCCGCACCACAGTATTCCATGACGATCCACAGGTCTGTGTTCTTAAAGTAACTCCCATAATACTTCACCACATATGCACTAGGGGGAAGTACAAACAGAATTGACCGCATAAGCGGAACATGCAGTTCCCTTTAGTGCACACAAATGTAAGAAGTGGGAAAATCTTTAGGTTGATAAAAGGATTTGAAAAGGACTTTCTGCCACTGATTGATTGACATGCATTTACTGGTGAAGCCATGGCTACTACAAAACAATGGGATAATGTTAGCAAATTAGCAGCTAACTTGCAAGAGACAGTAAGGGCGTTCCTACCTGTCACACTGTTGCATTATGGAGATCTCCTTGATGATCTCCTGTAGGTCCGACTCCACAGGGACCTGCTTAATGGCCACGACCTGGCCTGACTCCTTGTGAATGGCCTTATACACACTCCCATAGGAGCTACATAGACAGGAAACACCACTTTAGAAAGCAGTAGAGGGGCATGCATTCACCCAAATACCCCTCGTCAGCAAAATTACATTATGACCATTTCAATACCATACGACAGCAGATGAATACGTAGCTTAGGAGGTAGAGCGGCTGTCTGGCAACTGGAAGGTTGCTGGTCGATCCCTGGCTCCCCCTTAGCTAAGTGTCAAGGTGTCCTTGAGCAAGACACTTAACCCTGCTAACTAATTGCTCCTGATGAGCTGGCTGTTGCCTTGCATGGTTGACACCACCGTCGGTGTATGAATGTGTGTATGAATGGGTGAATGTGAGGCATTGTAAAGCGCTTTGGATAAAAGCGCTATATAAATGCAATCCATTTACCACAAG
The DNA here is from genome assembly GCA_900302375.1 of Bathygadus melanobranchus. Lineage (NCBI taxonomy): Eukaryota > Metazoa > Chordata > Actinopteri > Gadiformes > Macrouridae > Bathygadus > Bathygadus melanobranchus. The sequence goes on from OMKP01034280.1 coordinate 19,349, forward strand.
ACCCCTCACAGTGAGTGATTATCCTTTTTTAATGATAACGGCTGGCTGACACACACACACACATTATAATCAGTTGTAAACATTTAAGTAAAATCAATTCAAATCTTACCCTTCACCAAGTTTCTCCAAAACATCAAACACCTCCTCTGGCTGTTTGGTAAGACTGTCTTCACTAAGCTTTTTCAGCTTTCTGTCAAGTGAAGTCAAAGAGGTAAAAGATGTAACCAAGTGAACTTCCTAAAATATTATTCCAAAATAGGAAATATAAAGTCATTACATTACATGAAATGGGTGTCCAGCTATTATGACCCTTTAAAATCACAACCTAGTAGCAACGGGTTACTGGAGTATTAGTTCATATTGAACACAATATTAACTCATTATTTGCTTATAAAAAGGCAAATATCATCTTCAGTGACCAGAGAGGGATGGTTCGTGTCAAAGTGTAGGATTACAGCTTACATCTCAGAACAGATCATTTTATTCTTATGTTGTTATTTTGAGCAACCTCTGGCACAAGAATTTCCTTCGTATTTCCTAACTCTAACCCTTCCTAACCCTAACCTAAAGTTCTATCTTATCTTATCAAACTTTCCATTAGCTAGGCAGCTAGGGATACATTCATGATTTCTGTTCATTCATAGCGATTAAGTGCTGTCCAGGCACATCAACACATGAATGTCAACCCAAGAATGACACAATAGAGCAAATTAATGGACAATCCAAGACATTTCGCGAAGCATTTGATCATAACCTACTAAGCTAACTAACGTTGAAAAACAGCTAAGCTAACGAACGCTAGCTCACGACCAGCATTCACCTTTGTTTCTAAATCAAAGTGTACACACCTTTTGGGCTCTGACTGCTCCATGGTTTATGACTTTAAAGAGTACACACGTCGTGATGACCGTTTTTAAATCCTGACAGTTTAAGTTGGCGTTTAGGATCTGGACGTGGTCATTATGTTATCAACACTGTCGATGGGGAACTGTAATGGGTCCGGCTGACGTCCGGAGGTCGACCTGGCGCCACCTGGTGGCTCGGAGGAGCACACGCAAATAACGTAGCGACGTGAAGATGCAGTGACGTAGTGACGTACTTGACGTTACAAAGAAATAAATGACAATGAAAAAACAACGGGTTGACGGCTAATGGAGTCAAACTTGTTTTTGGTTTTTTTTCTTCTCGTAATTGAAACGTGTTCATTCACGATTAAAAAAAAAAACATTTTTGTAACGCACCAATGACCATGTAACGATGACTGAAGACATTTTTTAACCAATCACAACGCCTTTTGTTGCGAAGTCAGAGTTGGTGTACGCATGCGCAGGCCTTACAGTGTGCGACGGGAATAGGGAGTAGGAGCTGATAGACGTTAGTGGTCTATATGTTATGTTGCATTGTTTTCATTGTTAATGTACGTTATGATGTTATGTTGCATTGTTTTCCTCATTAATGTACGTTATGATTTATACGAGAGGAGTTTGAGGGCGCTGGTCTTTTGCTGGGCAAAGTAGCCAATTGTTCCATAGCCAAATACCATCACCATGCTGCTCTGTGTACTAATTAGTTGAGACAAATGTGAGTGTAATGATGTGTTGGTTTTAGGGCCAGACGGGATGGATCCCCAGAAAGACGCGCAGCCTCCCAAGCAGCAGCCCATGGTCTACATCTGTGGAGGTAAAACAGTGACGTTGTTGTTGTGATGATACACAGGATTGAAGGTGGATGCGGAGGATTTTATTTATAGACCACAATAACGATGTACATTGAAGAGAGTGTATTTGGCTAATCATGGTCATAGAACACTCTATAATATATAACAGTACACTGCAAGCATATTTCCAAACCCATAGAATCCAATTCAGGCCATATTTAATTGAAATAAATGTATCTTGCCAGGAATGATAAATCTACTTTGTAGTTGAAATGTGTCTTAAATACAGCATCTAGTGTTGTGAATACACGTGTTGTTCTGGGAAGAGACTACTATACTACACTACTAGGAACTATTTAGGAAGTTCCAATGTCAGGGAGACAGTTGAGAGCAAATGTTGACCATTTAAATCTGTAATGCTTTATAAAGCTGAAATCGAAGAACCTAGACGCTACCATGAATGAAAAGCATGTCCGACATGGTTTGAATGTTTATACTTGAACATGACTCCCTTTTTATTAGATGTTTTACAGTGTAAATATGAACATGTACGTCTATAGAGACTGAGCTGTGCAACCTCTAGTGAAAGCATAAAGTCTGCTCATGTCAATGCAGCGCATAACCCCATGTGCTCTGTCTGTCTTCACTGAAGCCTCTTTCACACCTTGCGTCCCTCCCACAGAATGCCATACGGAGAATGAAATAAAAGCCCGAGACCCCATCCGATGCAGGGAGTGTGGTTACAGAATCATGTACAAAAAGAGAACCAAAAGATGTATCCTTTCCTAGTGTGTGTGCAGTGTGTTTAGACCTTATTTTAGCGCAATTAAAATGTAAGAGGGAATTCCGTGTCTTTGGCAACAATCCAGTTGATAACACGTGTACGTGAGCAGTAATCGAACAAGCAGCCTTTCGGTTGCCGGTTCGATCCCCGGCTCCTCCGAGCTAAGTGTTGAGGTGTCCCTGAGCAAGAAGGGTTAGCCTAACTGCTCCTGATGAGCTCGCTGTTGCCTGCTTTGCATGTGAGGATTTTTTTTCTAAAATGACTAATGTATAAAATCACCGTGTTGAGTAAACCATAGACGTATGCAGTTGCAAAAATCATATTGATGTTGTTGTTGATTGCAGATGTGACAAATGATAGCAGTTTAATTCCTTAACGCTCCCTATACAGTGGTTGTATTCGATGCCCGGTGAAAAGGGAAGAACCTACTGCCATCTCGTTCTCTTTTCTTTGTGAAGATTAGTTGGTTTTTTTAATGGGTGCCGATGTAAATAAATGTCAACAACATGCCCTGGCCTTCACTAGACTTGGCCACAAAGGTTGAACAGACACATTGTTTGATGTAAATGCTGTTTGAACATGGATTTGTTTTTTTTTTGATGGATGCAAACTACAGTGCTATAAACTAGAATAACTTTTCTCTAAATGTCATTGTTTTGTGTCTACTCTTTTAAGCATACATATACTAAACATGATCCCCATTATAGGTTGATTTGAAGAACACAAAAAATCCAGGCAGCCATTTTCACATAAAGCTATATCTTGAAATGGTATTAGAAAACAAACAAATGAACAATCTAAACATTTGTTTAAATGAGAAGTAAGGTCCATTTTATATCCTTTCGTAATACAGTTCTCTCAATCTATGAGGTCATGGTGGTTAGATACATGATTCAAACTGGGAGAAAGGACAGCCTATTCTATGCTCCAGGCAAAGATGTCATTAACTGTCAATACAAATGTTTCACATTTAATTCGGATGAATTTAAATGCCGTTCTTCCATGTAACGGTCCTTGCTCTACTCTAAAAATGTGATTGCTTTTGCGTTACCATTCCTTGAAAAAACTAAACAAGTCATTTGTTTGTCTTCGCTACATTATTTATTTACTGGAACAAGACTGCCGGTTTTAAGAAACCAAATCGAATGTGGTGTGTAACGCATGGCCAAGCAAGATCTAATTACTTTAATAAAAAATAAAAGATGCATGTATTTGGGAGATTTAGAATTCATGAACATGATAAACAGAAGACATCTAGCCTAACAGAGTATCCTACATTTGCATTTAGCATGTTTGTGTCTGTGAGCTTGAATGCTCCGCTGAGAGCTCCGCTGCTCAGGCTTTGTTGACATGAAGCCCAGGCTCTCCCATTCAGATGTCTCCTGTACTGCAGCACTGCAATGCTAAAAACCCCTCCCCCTTTGGTCATGTCACCTCAACCAGGGGAGGGGGGAGGGGGCGTGTCCTAAAGCAATTCCCTCCAATAGGAGAGAGGCTTAGAGGGTGGTTAGAGTGAGAGGAGGCGCGAGAGAGAGAGGTTGCACACCCTCTGCAGAAGAGAGAGTGCAGCTATGGGTAATGCGCAGGACAAACCCTCAGGAGGAGGGGGAGGGGGGGGCAAATCAGACCATGGTACGCCAGGGAGAGGGAGACGAAGCTGGGGTCCAGGAAGCACGGCACACAGACCTCCAGACAAGGCACCCGTGGTGGCCAACGGTACCCAGGCAGGGGGTGGACATACCGGGGGAGAGCAGCCACAGCAGGTCCCTGTGATGGACACCAGATATCTGGACGTCCCGGCCGGAGCCCTCCCACCACCTCTGGCCCGTCTAAAAAATGAGGGGAACCAGCTCTTCAAAAACGGCCAGTTCGGAGAGGCCTTGGAGAAATACACACAGGCGATCAACGGATGCACTGATGCAGGTAGCGTAGAACTATAGTTAGTCTGATGGGATGTTTGTTTTCTGCTAGTGTAGAACTATAGTTAGTCTGATGGGAAGTTTGTTTTCTGCTATGACTGTCACCTATCACCTACTCCTTTTTTACAGAGGAGAAATGGCTGTTATTCATAATTCTTAATATTATATAATATCTGAATATAGTTTACTGTATTCAATTGAAAGGCAATGCAGAGATACAATTTATGCTATCATTTTTAGAGATGGCATCAAATGTGAAATGCTTGGCTGGTTCGGAGTGTTTTTCCCAATGATGAAGACAGCACACCGACTGATATTAAAGCTAACTCCTCCTAGCATCCGTGTATCAGGTTGTGGAAGGGTATCTGAGAAGTGTTCACCTGGTCGTTCATCTCGAGCCGCGAGTTCAATTTCCATGATGAAGTGAGGTTACTTCAGTAACACAAGACATGCTGCTTACTTTCACCCTTTCCCTCACCCTCGGCTGCACACATTCACTGTACTGCACTGATACACACACACACACAAGGATGTTTCGGAGGTCAATATAGGGTAAACAAATGGCTCAGAGGAACTTATTTGGATCAGCATTGTATGTATGTATTGTAGAAGGAATGGAGAGTGAGATTGGAGTCACGCACTGCTCCACTCTCAGCTATGACTGACATCTGCAAAGAAACTTCAGGAGCTCCTGCCAGCGTTTTATCTGGCAGGCTATTTTTACAGCACAAAGGGACTTACGAAAAGATCAGACTAGAGACCCAATTAGAGTACACTTGGCAAGTAAGTGAGAATCCATTGAGGACTGCGTTGAGCATTAGTATCTCGCAAACGTTTCGTATATGATGATTAGCCGAGAGGGAGAGAGAGAGAGCGAGTGAGAGCACTCCATACAAGCTTTTCCGGCCACCTAGTAAAGCGTAGCATGTGTGTTTATTTTGTGTGTTTACTCAAGCTATCTACGCCCAGACCAACAAAAAAAAAAGGAAGAAAAGACATTGTGACGGGGCTGTTTGCTCGCTTCGTCCCGAGCGCTTGGGTCAACGTTAAAGCCAGTCTCTTGTGTTTCTTTACATGGTTCAAATGGCTGTCCGTTTCCCCTGTAGGTGTTGAGAGCCCAGAGGACCTGGGGATCCTCCACTCCAACAGAGCGGCCTGCTACCTCAAAGATGGAAACAGTGCTGACTGTATACAGGACTGCACCAGGTACAGGCCTACAGGCCACCGCTACCACCTGTGTTAATAGAGTCAAGTCACTGTGGATTAGGTCACTCTGGAGGGAAATCGTTCTCAACCCTTTTTTGGGGCGTGTGACCCCATTTCCCGAGACAGAGAATTATTTATTTCTTACATTTTTGTGCATCTGCTGTAATATCAATGTCCCAGTGAATGTATCCGCACTGCGGACACATTCTACAAATCATTAGGCATGTATCTGTTTGTATATAGGGGACCTTTCAAACCTTTTAAATCATTTTCAAGGGTTTGCACCATCAAACATGCACCTCCACCACCTAGCTTTGAGGCAATCAGAAATCGCCTGCAACGGCGTATGCAGGTGACCTCACACGACTGCAATGTTGGGAATCACCGATGTGTATGCTACATACATGAAAGGAATAGTGTTCCACCTATAAGTATAATAGTTGCCATGCTTAGTAATGCTTTCACTACTTCAGTGGTGGCTGTGGTCTCTGTGATTGGTCGGAGAGTGTTTTGTGTCTGGGTAAAAAGGGATTTCCGGCCTCTAATTGGCCCATAATACCCCTGAATGTAATTGTCACAGGCTGTGGCTTTACCCAGAGCCAAGGGCTTAACTAGCTGTGTGTGTAACTGCTTGAATCCACTCTGGAGGCTTAAGAGAGTAGACGGGCGAGCATGATAACCCACTGAGAATTAAGGTACTCCTCTTAGACGAGAGTGATTGTATCCCAACCTAAAACACATCAATTTATTCAGTACGGAATATGTGCACAACACTGTCTATATAAACCCACCAGAACCCATTGTCAAGAATGGCAAATTGCCCATACACAACATATGGTACACAGAACAGAGCTCTGTTGAGCCTCTCAATATCTCTCTCTCTCTGTGTCATTCAGTCTGTTGTTTACTCTCTCACTCACCCTCTCTCCCTGATCCTCTTAGGGCCCTGGAGCTCCAGCCCTACTCCCTGAAGCCGCTTCTGCGCAGGGCGATGGCCTACGAGAGCCTGGAGCGCTACAGGAACGCCTACGTGGACTACAAGACCGTGCTTCAGATCGACACTGGGGTGCAGGCAGCACACGACAGTGTCCACAGGTGAGAGAGAGAGGGGCAGGCGTGGGGGGGGGAGACATAAAACATTTATTTGAATACAAATCTAAATGGTATAGTAATAAAGTACTAATGGCATAAAAACATTGTTTTATCTCCAGACATTAGTCGTGCTTATACTGTGCGTAAGTGTGCCATGCCACAGTTCTGATGGTCTATTGTGTGCACATTAAAGATATCAGTCCGATAGCAGGTGTCCCTTTCAGGTTAGGAAGGAAGAGATCCAAATGGAAAAATCTATACTAGGATCTATACTTAATGCATCTACCCTCGCTTATGTCAATATCAGTCGTTCCATATCTTCAATGTATGTGCATCGCATACAATTTGGAAAGATTTATGTCAAGAATTAGTTTACGTTTCCTGGCATCTTGCGGAGATCTGTGTCAATATGCTGACCTGTTTATGCTATGATTATGTTCTGCTGTTTATATGCTGTCAATCGTTTAGCCTGTAATTGTTTGTTTATGGTTCACAAACTTTACTCAAACGTCCTCAAAAGGGAAAACTTAAAAAACGTAGACCCAAATACTGCGAGCAGATACAAACTTGGCAGCTCTAGGCTTTAATATCAACAAACAAGAAGATAGACAAACCCTTGTCAATGCTAAGCCTCCCACTCTCAGACACACCATGTGTACATGCACACGCACACACCAACCAACCAACCGAGACATCACATCTTCTCTGTAGAATCACCAAACTGCTGATCGAGCAGGACGGCCCCGGGTGGCGGGAGAAGCTTCCGGTGATCCCCGCGGTACCTCTGGTTGCTAAGCAACAGCACCAAGCCAAGCCCGTCAGCGCCGAGCAGAGCCAGGCGCGTGCCGCACGGGTAGCTAATGAAGAAGGTCAGTGACATCACTTCCTGTTCCAGGGGGGTCCTAGCCAGAGGAATGTTCTGTGTGTGTCCTGTGGGCAAGGCAAGGACCATTCAAATAGCATGCAAAGTGCTTTACATAGGCAGGGATCACATTGGGATGTAGGGCTGGGCAATAATTACATATTTTCCATATACTTCAATGTAATGACCCTCAGTTAAGCTGTTTAGAATTGTATTCTTATCGTTATAATAGTCATTAGTGATTTTTTTCTGCCCAGCCATATTGGAAAGACATTTAAAGTTAATCAATAAAAGAAAAATTATGTAAAAGAGAATTCTAAACAGTATAAAAACAATAAATATGCCAGTGCAGACATGCATTTTAATAATAATCAAAACAGTTAAAATCTGGGAACTTGTTGATCTATGGCACACAGCTGTTTTGAAACACAGATGAAGTTCTGCCGTATTACTGTATGATATATTACTGTCATTACTGTCATGATGAATCTGCATGTGTTGGCTATTACAACAAGAACCCCGGTAGCAGCAGAAAATGGGTCAGCCAGAGAGCAGAGCAGTCAGCATTCGCAATCTTGCTGAGTAGCTGTGTGTGTGTGTGTGTGTATGTGTGTGCGTGCGTGTGTGTATGCGTGCGTGTGTGTGCGCACCTGCGCGCGTGTGTTGGCGGTCGGGGGAAGATACGATCAATAATGCAGAGGGGAAGGCAAACTACACAGACTGTAGTGATGCCGTAATGGAACAATCCTGGTCAGGTTTCTCGTATAGGCTGACGCACGCACGCACGCACGCACACACACACACACACACCATAGTTTCTTATTGTCAGAGAGATGGTTGGATTAACGCATTCATTATTCTCTTAACAAAACCATGATTAGCTATTTGGTGTTGCATGGTATTGTGAGCCTTTGTATGTTGTTGTTGTGTCCATTCTGTACGTGCGTAATTATGTATTGAATCTAGGGGAGGTTTTGGCATGAAATGGTCCGTGTCTGTTCTTTTGACACTGTGGCTCTCTCAGCAGCTCTCTCGGACAAATAGGGATGTAAGCTTATTCACCTTCGACTGACACATTTATTGATTATTCGTAACTGTTGATCATGGGGCCCGTCCACTCAACGCACAGTTAATTAGCGTTTACAACAGAAGACGAAACATCATATTGTGAACAGCCCAGTCCTGTTCTATCTATTACCTGTATCATTCCTCTCCTCTTTCTCTAGCACTTCTTCTTATTAGTGCTCATGCTGAATCTGGAATCTTGTTATTCCCAAATTCAGCCCGGAAAAAGGAAGCCCGCTTCACAGTCGTGAAACACGAAGGCAATGACTTGGTGAAGCGAGGCCACTTCAGAGAAGCCGCGGAAAAGTACAGCGAATGTCTCAGCATTAAGCCCAACGAGTGCTCCGTTTACACAAACAGGTAGGTTAGAAGCACGCTGTCTGCACGATGCACATGTGTGCATGCTGCTATTATACCGAGATGCAACAATCGAACATATTGATTAATATGCGTTAAGTGTGTACACGGTCTACAACCGAGGAGGACCTTATAACCGGTGCTTAATTGGGTCTAGATTTAGGAATGGTGGCATTACTAATGTCAACACAAGGGGGCACTAGAGGATCAGTCACGTAACTCCTTATTTAGGAACTTGAAGTGATACGTTTGTCTAAAACTGGAGAAGAGCAGACAATCAATTAAAAATCAAGTCTAGTGGGCTACGTTGATACTACCAGGTAATATCATGATCGAATATGCCTGCCTATCTGTTTTGTAAATAGTTGTGAGATCCCCTTATTATATATTTTCCCATATTATTTACGTATTATTTGCATACTTCATATCATCTAGGACAACATTTGTATGCATCATGGAACAAACCCACGGTCACATGTGTTTCCCTCGCTATATCCTTTTCTATCTACAAGAGCAATTTGCTTCCTGAAACTGAATCAGTACGCAGAGGCCAAAGAGGACTGTGACTCCGCCCTGCGTCTGGAGCCAACCAATAAGAAGGCGTTCTACAGACGGGCCCTGGCCCACAAAGGTTTACAGGTATTGATTCATTCCATCACACATTCCATCTAAAAAACATGATGTCGGAGGATGACCTTATTAAAATGTCCATTGAAATCAAACCGGTTCTTGGGGAAGAGATTGCCTGGGTTGTGTGTTTTACTGGCACATTACATAAAAGCACATTTTGTTCAAATTGATGTCGTATGTGTGAACACGTGTGTTTACATGTATGCGTGCGTGTACATATGTGCATACATGTAAATATGTGTGTACATATGTACATGTAAATATGTGTGTTTATGTGTGTGTGTGTGTGTGTGTGGTTCAGGACTACCTGGCAGCCAGCAGTGACCTCCAGGAGGTGATGGTACTGGACCCCAACGTGCATGAGGCAGAGCAGGAGCTGCAGACGGTCACCTCCCTGCTCAGACAGAGCCTGATGGACAGACACTAACCACACACACAGGGTAGGGAGACCCCACTCTCTCTGACAGCCTGTTGGACAAACACTAATCTCACACACACACACACAGGGTGGGGGAGCCCTCTCATGTCATGTCTTTCTCTCGCGCTCTATAGCTTTGTCTGCCTGTCCATTTCTCTGTCTGTCTGTCGCTTGATATCGGTCTGTCTCTCTCTCAGCATCTGTCCCTATAGTCTGTCTTTCTGTCTCCCAGTATCTGTCCCTACAGTTGACCTATCTGGCTCTCTCAGCTTCTGTCTCTCGCTCTCTGTCTGTCCTTCTAATTTGTCATCTACAAACTGAAAATCCAGTTTGAAATCCACTCCAGTAGGTTGAAATGTTCTAACAATATCATCATCCACTAAACAAACTAGACAAATTATTTGCAAACCTAAGATTGACATTTTATTTACAGAAGAAACTCAAGTCTAGCCTTGTGCTAACTTTTGATTAACACCTCTAAAATACGTCAATACGTCATATCATCTCCATCCAGGCTTGGTGAGTGACGGTGGAGCACCACCACCAGAGAAGAGGCACATATGATGTGGAGAAACAGAAGGTGACCAGGTGGCAAAAAAAAAAGACTCTTCTGGCAGGTCCAATTCTCCAAGGACTTGAGACACTGGCGCTATACAGATATATATGTGTATATATCCGTCCACGGAGCAGCTTTTTGCAATGCATCTCGCAACACCTTTTGTACCATGCATTACGGAGTACGCAGATCCCTAGATCAGGGGCAGACCGATCTACCCAAGGTACTCATGACTTGCTTGACAAAGAAATAACGTTAAAACCTACAGCACACACAGTATGTGGCGTGGTAGGTGTTGTCGAACGACTCGCGGAGCAAAGTAAGAAATGTGTGCCTTATCAAGCTTCATCTGTTTCTCAGCGAATATGCCAAGATCACCAAACCAACCGGCGCAGTTTAGGCTTGATTTTATTGCTTGTAAAAAAAAAAAAGAAAGAAAAAGTTTACGGTTATGGTTTTGTTATCTTACATAATTCACTGAATGATAGACGGTGTCAATTGAAATGTTAGTTATACGTTTTGCACTAGTGTGTATTTTATGTTGTATCCGTTTCCTCATAATTCGTAGCCTTCGCTGAACCCGTAATCTACTACTATCTCACACACACACACACACACACACAAAGCTGGTTTCACCATCGCTTGCATTTGTAAGCATCTCAAAACCCTCCTTTAAAAAAGGAATCCAAGCCAACAGCTGACAAATGGAGTAAAGCTAACTTATAACAGAACGCAAACTTGCATGTTTTTATTTCGGTTAATCAATACGTTGCCGACAAAATCTGAGGTCAGTGGATTTTTTTTTTTTTAATCTAGTTTAAAAACAAACCTGACCTCCCAGGTGTAATTAGTCTTTGGTTGGAGTGGATCGTCTACATGTACTGTAGGATTCTGGACTCAGGTTCAACTGAATGTGTCCCAAGATGGCTGTGTGATGAGTTTATTTATTGAGATTGGAGAATTCCATTAGAATTCCACAAGGACACTTTGGGGTGACGCAAAGGGGAGCGTATACTGCACCAAAACCAACATCCAAAAAACAGAAACATGGCATGGATTGAATGTAAATCATTTTGAATGCAAATAAATTGCATTGGGAATGCTTTGGAAATGAGCGGTCTTTTTCTTTCATACGTTGTCTGTTACCCTCAACCTGCGTCTGCCAACGGTCTGGCTCATCTATGAATCTCTGCGAATGACTCTTTGGCACACAGTTGCCAATCTATGACATTGTACAAACAAACGGTTATCTTTTGACCTTTCACGTTTAATATTTAACGACAGCAGAATGAGCGAATTACATTTCATCATGAAGAGAAAAAA
>OMKP01034285.1:0-12227 GCA_900302375.1 Bathygadus melanobranchus
TGTATGTATGGATGTATGGATGTATGTATGTATGGATGTATGTATGTATGTATGTATGTATGCATGTATGTATGTATGTATGTATGTATGTATGTATGTATGTATGTATGTATGTATGTATGTATGTATGTATGTATGTATGTATGCATGTATGTATGTATGTATGTATGTATGGATGTATGTATGTATGTATGCATGTATGTATGTATGTATGTATGTATGTATGTATGTATGTATGTATGTATGTATGTATGTATGTATGTATGGATGTTACATGTATATACTCTTCGACCCCTCTCATCTCTTTTTTTCTCTCTCTCTCTCTCTCCTTTGCATTCATGTGTGTGTGTGTGTGCGCCATGGTGTCTGTTTTGTTGATTGACATCAACACTAGGTCTGGATGGCATGTGTTGTTTCGCCTGTCACCAGTCATGGAGAGGAGCGCTTTACAATGGTGTGTGTGTGTGTGTGTGTTGGTGTGTGTTGGTGTGGGTGTGTGTGTGCGTGCGTGAGCATACACTTCTTTACAGGAAGGCAATGGAAGGTAGATACCTCAAAAATACAAGTAAAACGTTTTTAATGGGCAGTGTGTTTTGAACAGAAGGCCAGTAACAACCAAGCCATATAAATGATGGTCGGGATACCTGCAATCTTCCAAAAGAAAGGGATCCAAAATGATGTCATATCAGACTGACGAGCAAAACCAATCGACCTGTTCAATATACAACGATGGAAATGTGGCCCAGACAATCTAATAATGTAGTCTGATTGATTCTCATCCAGAGAGAAGCTGTACAGACGAGAAACTGAAATCATCAAGGAATCAATAAATTGTTACCGCAAACCTCGGGAAAAACATCTAGCTATTAGAAGTACTGGGATGAAAAAACACTCAAGTAAACATAAGAAGTAGGTCATTTAAAAACTGCTAGTATAAGTATAAGTATAAGCTAGTATAAGTATAAGTACAAGTTACACCACAGCTGCCTTTTGAATGTTTCAATCTAAACGGCAGGACTCATCGTCATCTTCTGACAAGTTGCTGCTCTACATTTCTGTCTTCTTTTTTGTGACTTTTTCTAGATTTTCCGTAAACTAACGGACTGAGGTGAGACTGACCGACCGTAACCATCCGGTTAAATCAGTGTAACCACGTGTGATTTCATTTGAGTGGGCTGTTGAGTGTCGGGTGGGTGGACGCATTAGATGAAATATTCCCTTAGATTAATTCTTCCTCTGTTTGTTTTAAGTGTGTTCTCTGTAACTAATGCTTTTATAATGTATGAATGTAGCAGCTAACCCTAACCCTGTACAGTGAAGATACAGGGCATGACCACTGCACACACAGTGTTCAGTGGTCATGCCCTGTACAGTGAAGATACAGGGCATGACCACTGCACACACAGTGTTCAGTGGTCATGCCCTGTACAGTGAAGATACAGGGCATGACCACTGCACACACAGTGTTCAGTGGTCATGCCCTGTACAGTGAAGATACAGGGCATGACCACTGCACACACAGTGTTCAGTGGTCATGCCCTGTACAGTGACGATACAGGGCATGACCACTGCACACACAGTGTTCAGTGTGTTTACAGTGAGCTGACGCATTTAGTTTTATCCAAAGCGCTGAATTCAGATATTATGAAGGAGCAGGTATGTGTTAGGGCAGTGTTTCTCAAATTAATTGAATCTGAATACCACCTTAATAAGTCATTCTGAATAAACCTAACAAACACATTTTGTAAATCAATGAATGACAAAATCGTAAGTGAAGCACAGGCCCATGTTTCTGCCTGAAAGTATTTGCATTTAATGTTCACGTCTACCCAAAATAACATGTATTATTTATATACATCTACATTTCTTTCAGTGTTGTGCTGGTGAAAGGGGTACTTGGCTGAAAACAATATCTTAGTAAAACTGTGTTACAGAACCTCTGGGTTCCAGCGTCTTCCCCTCCTTCGCTCTGAGAGTCCACTACACTGTCCTGACATTTCTCACGCCGGGAGAAGAAGTGTTCTCATTGAGTACCGTGGCGTCGCCACGACTATGTGAAAGAAACACATCTCTGCGAAGCCTCTGCTCAGACCCGCTCTGCAGGCACACTCTCACGCTCCCCGCAACATCCTATTACTAGAAGGCCAGAGGCAGGCGTTGACCTCGCCGCTTCCCTTCAGCTGCCACGGCAACCAAAGATTCAACAGGAGCTGAGGTCACGCCTGTGCGAGAGGTACCGACCACGCTAGTGTTTCGTGATCACGTCTGCATAGCGTGGCGTTCTTTCACAGGAAAGTGAATTGTTTCCGTGACTTGATCACCTCGCCCTTTAAATATGCAGTCAAGATAATGAATGCAGGACAAGACACAAACGCACAAACCAATGGCGTCAAATGCTGAGCTTGGTGAATGTTAGCCATTTTAGTCATTTTCAATTCATTCCAAATGTTTTTTTTTGTAAATGGTCAATCTATATATAATTTGAAATAGTAAATTAGGTAAATTAGGCAGTGTTGGCGTTGGACTAGTTTTAGGCGATAGTTTTGAGCCTCTATTGACTCTATTTCAATAGTCTGGTGAAACTGTGAGATCTGTAAATCCTTAATTGGCCACTCACAGGAAGTCTATCACAGATTGTGCTGCAGCCTCACCCGGCCTCAGAGTCTAAGCAGCCTCACCCGGCCCCAGAGTCTAATCAGCCTGTCAATCAGAGCCCTGTATTGTGCATGTTGTTATTCATTCATTAAAATAATATTAGGTGTTAGGATGTGTTAGGATGTGTTCATTATTGTGTGCAGTAAGACATTACCCCTAGTGCTATTTACAAGGAAACTTCAGATTAGGGTTAAGTGTTTAAATTAATTGTTTGTGGTACCATAACCCCCAAAAAAACATTCCTTTGTAATCATATCCACATTCCTTTGTGTCTGTGTGTGTCTGTGTGTGTGTGTGTGTGTGTGTAGGTGTGTGTGTGTGTGTGTGTGTGTGTGTGTGTTTACCGTGTAGACCTACATCAAGTGAGGTTTGAACACACATTTGATCAACTGGGAAGCCATTCTGTGCTGCACAATGTGCCAGCATACTTGAGCTGTGGTGCATTGTCGCAATGTCAACCAAACTGTTGCTCTCTAATAAATATGTCATCCTTTTATGTCTTTGCGACGAGTTATGTGACAGGTATGATTTTTGCAGCGTTTAATACGGGCCATTAACATGGGCTGTTCAGCTGCCTGACATCTCTCTCTCAGAGGGGTTCCATCTCCAGGCGATTTGCGGTGGAGGTTTGGGTGGTTTCTCCTTTCGTTTTTTTCAATCCTCAGGGTTAGTGGGTCAGCTAACTTTCATGGAAGGAGTCTCTGTATGTATGTATGTATGTATGTATGCATGCATGTATGCATGTATGTCTGCCTTGTTTGGGATGCCATCGGATTGTCACCCAAAAGGATTGCGGGGCGTCTTTTCTGGAGGGTTAATATGTTTGTCTTTCCAAGCCTCGTCTCCTCGAGGCAGATGGTGAACGTTAGTTGGGGTTTGAACAAGGCTTTAAGATGCATCTGGGTGGTTTCTAGCTCGGCTGTGCTGTAGCTTACGCTGGCACTCGTTTTACGTCAATCATCACAGTGTGCAGCGGCTGAACAAAGCTTGAGAACAGGCTCGCCCACACCACCTTGCTGGGTGAATACTGGATGCTGATTGGCTGGAGGGGTGTTCATTAAAGGATAAACAGTCTTGACAGTGTTATCTCGTCATGGCTGAATATTTACATGATTTCAAAACCGTAGATGACTCCGTAGATCATTCTACTTCCACCGGCTGCTCAATGGCTAGTTCGGCAAATGTTGAGGAAGATTGAAATCAAGGTGTAGTTTCCAGAAAGACGACGTGCCTGCCGACTCCCTCTCTAGGTTAAGCAACAGGTGGGATGTGATACCTGGGTGAGATCTGGGATCTATTGTTTTACTGTAACATGAAAGAAGGGCCATTTAATCCCAACCCCTCAAATGCTTCCTGATCAACTCCTCAAGAACAGTGGTAGGATAGAGACAGGTAGGGAGGGGGATGAGAACAGGATGAAGCTGAAACCACCTTTGCCCCCAGAGTCCAGCGACAAATCATGATTTGAATGCGTGGTTGTTTACCTCAGTCTCCTATGCTACCATGGTACATTCAAATCTCCTATGAGTTTACAAAAGTTTTAGTTTGTATGGTTTAATGAGGGTAGGAGAGAGAGAGAGAGAGAGAGAGAGAGAGAGGTGCAGTGTTGAAACATCAACACTAGAAGAGTGACGAGTGGTGACCAATGGTCTGTTGTTGCCTATGGGCCCAGCAGTCACTGCACATCGATTGATGCTACTTTATTTGTTGCTATTTGAGCTTCCTGACACATCTATAATCTAATCTAACATCTCTCTCTCTCTCTCTCTCTCTGTCTCTCTGTCTCTCTGTCTTCTCTCTCTCTTTCTCTCTCTCTCTCTCTCTCTCTCTCTGTTATTCACACAGTGTCACTTCCTCTCATCTCTCTCCTTTCCAGATTATCAAGTGAGATTTAATATTTTTGTATCCCAGGATCTTCACTGCCATAAAACAGGACACTATATAATCTTTTTGCCTTATCGATAAATATCTATATCTCTTATCTACACAATCGTAATCCTGATCTATAATAAAGCCTTGTTGATGTGTTTAGATGGCTCTCAGATGACTTTTCTAAGTAAAAGTGGGTTTGGCCAGCTTTAGTGTGACACGATACACACAGTACACAGTACAGCCACGCTAAACCAACTCCTGGGAGGTCCTCTTCCTAATTCACAGATGCGTTGGTGTTTAGTCCCTCACTTGCATATATCAGAAACCATATCCTCTGCCGGTTCCCAGTGAATGAAGCCTTGATTGAGCAGGTATCCCTCAGGATGGTGGAGCAGGTCGACTGGTGGCAACTGGAGCATTGCCAGTCCTCCGTTTCCTATTGGCTGAAAGCATTGAGGCGTCCATAGGCTATAACACTATCTGTTGCTGAGAGTCATCCTGCAGGTTGATGTGTGAACGTGTGTGTCGGTCAACAAGTGTGTCGGTCAACATGTGTGTCAGTCAACAAGTGTGTCAGTCAACATGTGTGTCGGTCAACATGTGCATCGGTGAAGGAGTGTGTCAGTCAGTGTGTGTGTCAGTGAATGGTGTGTGTCAGTCTGTGTGTGTGTCGGTGAACGTGTGTGTCAGTCAGTGTGTGTGTCAGTCAACGTGTGTGTCAGTCCGTGTGTGTGTCAGACAGTGTGTGTGTCAGTCAGTGTGTGTGTCAGTCCGTGTGTGTCAGTCCGTGTGTGTGTCAGTCCGTGTGTGTGTCAGTCAGTGTGTGTGTCAGTCAGTGTGTGTGTCAGTCCGTGTGTGTGTCAGTCAGTGTGTGTGTCAGTCAGTGTGTGTGTCAGTCAGTGTGTGTCAGTCAGTGTGTGTGTCAGTCAGTGTGTGTGTCAGTGAGCATCACCATGTGGTCATATAAATGTGAATGCTTCAAATGTCTCATGGAGGCTAGAGAAGAAGGATATGAATCCAGGCTATTTATAACTGCATCCCAGTGTGTCTCTTCTGAAGCTGTCCTTTCTTTCCCCCATGGGAATTTTAGCTTCCTGTTTGAAGGCTTGGGTGGGGAGGTGGGGGGGGTCCGACCGCCTGAGCAGGGGGACAAGGATCAACAGCTTGACTAGAAGTCAAAACAAATCGATCACAACTAGATCATTAGCTGTGGTATAAAAAATAACATTTGGCAGATGCTGTCGTGTCAACTTTCCAAATACATTTCCCGTCTGGGAATAATGAAGTATTTCTTTAAGGCCTTCCTCTCTGGTTCGTTTAGCTTTTGAGATGAGTCAAATGCTAATTGTTATTTCAGTGACTAAATATTGGATACAATGTTGTAACTAAATACATGTTTGGTATTCAAAAGAGCAAAATAATCTTTGCGTTCACTTTATTGAGTTAACTTTAGTAACATGCCTGCACCCCAACTTCCTTCGCTTGAATACCTGACTCTTAATTATGAACTAAAAGTCATCATGTTGAGTAGACAGCATGTGTCACACACCATTGTTCACTAATGGCTAAAGTTGAGACTCAGCATTTTCTGCGTGTGTGTGTGTGGTTAATTGTCTTTTTGTTGGTCATGGTGTCTGAACCTTGATGATTGGCTATTATCCAGATGTAACTGATTCTGTGCAGGATGTGCACGAACACAAATTCATTTTAATTTTGCCTTAATAAACTGTTCCGTTACTGATCTGCAGCCTGTATTGGACGGATCGTCTGATTAATTTTGACCGATTAAGTGGACACTGTAGTGTCCACTAACTCTACTATGCCTTCTCTCACCTGCATGTTGCCCACTAGTTGGCTTCATCCCATCTCTGCTGCTCCAGATCCTGAGACAAAGCTAATGCTACCAGAGGACCCCTGGGCCCATTCTGGTGCCAGACCCAGAGCATCTGCCAGCTAGACTCCAAGCCGGTCCTGGTCGGTTGTTGGCAATGGCAGACATGGGGGCGCATACTCTGTTCGCCCGCCTACAATCCCACATATCCAGCTCAAAAACAGATTTGACTGTCTGAACGACCAGGATTTCCCCTCCCTCCCTAGTCAGTCACAACCTTCTCATTCCCCCATGGCTCTGGGATTGCAGAGGTGTAGCCAAAATACCCTGGGGGGGCCCAGCTTATCAACTGCTCTGTTCCACTCAAATTTGAAGTCTTAGTTTTGGATATAACTCTTAGTCCTGGTTGTCATTTTCTTATCGCTGGCACCTGTCTCCTTTCTAAAGCTCCCGTGGATATCATAAGTTCCTTACCTGAACTCAGAGTTAGTTATTCTGGGGGACTTGAACCTAAACTGGCTCTCTAAAGAATGACCTAAGGAATATCTGTACTAACTTGAATTCATCTCAGCTGATTTCAGAAACCACCTGTCCAAATTTGAAAAAAAAACCCTCCAAATTCACTCTTATTGATCTTATTATAACAAATAATCCTATTGCACATGTCAGAAATACTAAACTTACAAGATCTAAACCTTCTGTCATCATAAAAATGTTGATAAGCCTTTCTGCACACTTCATCGCTGTGATCTTTCAAGAGTCTCTAGTATCCCAGAGGCAGAAAACTCTCAGTTTCTTCTCGTCTGAGTTTAATATAGTTGCTGATAAACATGCTTCCCTGAAAACACTGAGAGTTCAGGATAGAATAATCCTTGGTCAAGATCCTCAAAGAAAGAAACCAAGCGTGGGCTGAGACCAGGTTCTCGGACACTGCCTCGGATTGGCTTAGTTTTAGACAATAGAGAAATAGATGTACTGCAATGGTCAAGCAAGCAAAATCCACTTTCTATTTACAATCCATGGCTGACTCAAATGGCGATCCATCTCACTTCTGGAAAGCAGTAACATTTCTTAAACGTACTACCTCCACTCCCTCCCTCCTGCAACATAATATAATATAATCTAAATACTCTTACAGATAAAGAGGAAATATGGGATACTTTTAACCAATACTTTGCTGCATCTAGCTATTTATTTGAGAGTACAGTATAGACAGTATAGAGCCCAGTGGTGGCCCTTTATTGACCTCTCAAAGGTGTTTGACACAGTTGATTACACCCTTCTGCTGGAGAGGTTGGCTGACTGTTGTTGTAGCTGGTTACTAATTACCTTCAAGATAGTACACAATGCATTTCTGTAGATGAAGTCCAGTTTGAAAGTTTTGAAATCACTAGAGGCATACCACAGGGATCAATGTTGGGGCCGTTGCTGTTCACTATTTACATCAATGATATTGGCATGTCAATGAATAACAGTAAGCAGCATCTCTATACAGGTGCTACCATTGTTTATGCCACTGCCCCTGATGTTAAGCAAGCTCTCTCAGCCCTCCAACTTAGTTTTAATGCCATACAAAAATTGAATATAGATATGAAACATGTCCTTAAATAAGGATAAAACAAAGTTTATTATTTGGATCGATAATGAATTGTCTTTTAAACCCTATATGGAATAATTCACAAAAAATGTAAAAAAGGTCAAATTTGATTCTTGTACAGAAACAAATCGTATTTTTCTTTAGTCAACAGAAAAGAAAATAGTTGCAGGCAATAGTTGCATAATCGATAGCAATTGGCTGTTATCCGTTATGGTGATTTATTCTACAGACATACTACTGAAACAACACTTAAACTGCTTGACGCAATTTATCACCCCCTCTTTAAGATTCATAACAGGGCTTAGTTACCCTCTCACTGCTGTCTGCTTTATGAAGCTGTACATCGGGGCTCACTAAGTGCCAGAAGGACTCACTGGAATCTCTATGTTTATAAAGCTGTTTTGTGTAAACACCACCCCCCCTCCAGGTACGTAAATAGCTATGAAACAAGGTCACAATATTTGACGTCTTTTAGAGTCCCACGGGTGCGTTGGGATCTTGGCAAGACATCATTTAGCTATGATATACCAAGCACTTGGCTAAGGCTTCAGGATGACCTTGGCCTAAAGGAGTCTCAATTTCAGCTTTCAAAACTTGCTAAAGTTAAACACTTATTATTTATATTGTAAACTGCACATGTTTTGGATTACTGTTTTGTGTAGGGTTCATTTTAGGTTTTTATGTCCCACTACTGTTGTAACTACATTGTAAATATTGTTTTGTAATGCAGGGCCCTGCTATAAAGGAGACCTTGGTCTCTGACAGGTTCCCCTGCCTAAATCAATCAGAAATAAAAATATACTATGGGACATGCCAATGCACTGATACTGCAAAGGGTGAAGTCATTCTTAGATGGTTCCAGCACTGAAGCTTGAAGACCCTCCCACAGAACACCCACTAAAAATCGGACTAAAAACACAATGTTAACCTGATTATAGCAATAAACCCATTTGTTTTAACTGCCATGTAAACACCTTATTTGGTTCAGTCAGTTTTCAGTTTTTGCTGGAGCCGATCCCTTTTAAGCATAGATAACCCAATCCTTATCCTATGTCATTTGTCATGTATACACCTAAATCTATCCGGAAACAGCTGGTTCACTAAATACATAAACGAGAGCATGTTTGGTATTGTGTGGTACACATTATTGACTGGCAATTATTATTTATTTATATATTACCATCCTGAT
The DNA here is from genome assembly GCA_900302375.1 of Bathygadus melanobranchus. Taxonomy (NCBI): domain Eukaryota; kingdom Metazoa; phylum Chordata; class Actinopteri; order Gadiformes; family Macrouridae; genus Bathygadus; species Bathygadus melanobranchus. Next base: position 9,145 of record OMKP01034285.1, read on the forward strand.
AAACCTAAAATGATTCATGGCTTGCTGTTAAACTGAGTCCTCTGATTAAACTAACCAGTGAATGAATGTGTTTTGCTGCTGTTTTTATGTGTGCCCATGCCAGCAGAGACCTAGTTTCCATTAGGTATCACGGGTCACAGATGTGGATCTCTTTTAAATGGCGTGAAATTGCTTGTCACTGGGCCCCTGTGATAAAGTGAGTGTAGCATGTAACCTCATGCTGCCAGCGCCTTGCTGGATGTGATATTTGTCCTGGCATGTGGTCACACTGTGTCCGTCTCATGCTTATGCCTGACTTGTCTGACAAGCATTCAGCATGGCCTCCCCCGGGGTTTAAAGGACAGCGATCACTGTCTGACTCACTGTCATCTCGCTCTATGATGGTGTCCCTTAAAGCTACTATTAGGAACATTTGAGAGTTGTAAAAGAGAGCGCAGAAGAGAGCAATATCTTTACATCAAACAACCAAAAACGCTCCCCTTAGTCTCTGCCCCTTCAGCATTCATGCATCTGAGGTGGAGCATTGATAATGCTGTTCGCACACATGTGGTTGACAGAAAAAATGGATTCCCAGAACCAATCAGAGAAGAGATTCCATGATTCAGAAATGAGCCGGGGGTGATCTAAAATCTAAATCGTCTCATACAGCGACAGACACGCAGAGAATGACACTCACTAATATCTGACTGATGGCTGTGGAATTTGGAAGTATGGAACAAATTACACTCAAATTCTAGCTTTTACATCTAACCCAGAGCACCTTTAATATAATATTAATATGATATTAATATGACAAAGCTTGACTAAACCTATTAGTGGTGTCCTTGGAAGCAGACGAGTAGAGTACAGTGGATCTGTAGTCGCGTTTCCTGATGATCAAGAGCTCTAAATGACACCCAGGGGCGAGCCAGTTAAGAACATGATAACAAGGCCGCCAGGGCACACACATGGCGTCAGGCAGCGACACGCTGTTGTGCTCTCCTAGCGCTCTAGCGTCTGTTAGAAATGGATGCCTCAACCGTGAAATATGGAGGGAAACAAGTTGGGGGTTTTTGAAGCTGCATTCTCTCCCTGTGATGCGTTCCCACGATGGAGAGCAAAGTGAGTAGCATATGTAGCAGCAGCTAGCACTGTAGCGCCAGGCCAAACATAGACCGCAGCACAGAACAGAGACACACACACACACACGCCAGAGGTAAAACACAGCAGCGGTCGATTCGCTCTCATCGATCCGCTGAATCCAAGCTGCGGGCGTTTACATTTAAATGTTGATCCCTTGGTCACTCGCTCACATTCATCCAAAAAGCTTTTGTTGTTGCAGTTCATATTGGAACAACCCTGTGCCCTTGGAGCTGTGTCCCAGACAGTGTAGTGGGCGAAGTGCTGTTCTCTGCCCTGTTTGAGGACGTTTTAAGAGTGTTGTTGAATCTCAGTGTGAGCCATATAGCGGTCATAGAGTCACATGGTCCGGCTGTCTGCATGTTCTGTGTGTGTTCACTGTGCCTGAGGCAGGGGCTAGTGAGGGTCCGTGAGTGTGGGGCCAGCGTGGGTGGTTTGTGGCTCTCTTGAACTTTAGTTCCCCATTCAGTATGAATTGGTCAGCGTTTGTGTTAATTAGTGCATAAGTCATCCAGTCAGTCGTCTTGCATAGCCAGACCTATCTCCACACTTGGCTTTAGAGCTGTGCCAGCACTGGAGAAAGGTCTGGCTGAACCCATTATCATTCTGGGATAGGGGAAGAAAACGCTCTTTCTTCTTTGTATTTCCTTCAACCAATCACAATTGTCTTGGGAAGTACTAAGTCCTGGATGCAGACTTGACATCCAGGACTTGTTTTGGTGGAACATTTGCACGTGGGGAGGCAAGCCCTGGCATTAAAATCCCAGAAAAAGAAAACGCCACATTAAACAAAAGACGTTTTCAGCGTGTAGGTTGCTAGCTCAGACGTTGTTGAGCGGTAACACACAGACAGTGGAAGGGGAGGAGAATTCCGACATAGTAATCAGCCAATGGCAGGCTCATCCCCACAGCTTACATCCTGTCAGCCAGACTATCCAGTCAGTAATCTGGGATCCAGAAGTTAGACAATGCTATAGCTGAACTGCTGGGTGGAGGCACACAGTGCTGGGGTGGGAAGATGATGCTATCGTTTTTGTCATCAGTCCCCTTCTGGATCCAAGATGAATGGTCAGCCGTATCACGTTTGTTGTGTTGGTTCTGCCAGTCAGGTTGTTTCCAGTAGAGACCCATTCCATGTAACACGCGTCTACAGATCCCTGCCCCCAGCAACATGATTGGTCAAAATACATTTGAAGCGAAACAAAATGAAACACCCCGTTCACCCAGATTTGACACTCATCTGCCGTCAAACTTCAGACTTCAAACTTCAGAGTTGATCTAAAGTGTGATTTCTGACAGGCCAGAGGTCTGGGCCTGTGGAGGAGTCATCACACTCCATCAATGGACCCTGCTCCTCTCCTCTCTCTCCTCACTCCATCATGGACCCTGCTCCTCTCCTCTCTCTCCTCACCCCATCATGGACCCTGCTCCTCTCCTCTCTCTCCTCACTCCATCATGGACCCTGCTCCTCTCTTAGGAGGCGGCCGCTCTTCTATTGAGAGGGGAAGGACGGGAGGCCTGACATTGGAGATGGCACATGGGCGTGTGTGGTGCTTCATGCATCACACTTACACACACACACACATACACTTACACACACACTTACACACACACACACACACACACACACACTTACACACATGGAAGTAGCTCAGCAGGTAGAACATCATCAGCAGGTCATCTGGCAACCGGAAAGTTGCTGGTTCGATGTGCAATTTCATACTTCGCAAGAACTAGCTCAAAGGTCAGGTCACACAGATTCAAATGAACGAGCTCACGTTCACAAAAAATGAACTAGTTCACATTAATTTCTCTTTCATCTCGTTCATGCGCAACACTGCACACACACACACACACACACACACACACACACTCTGGAACATGCCCGAGAAGGCATTTGAAAAACGTTTGAGTGGAATCACTCTCCTCCCAGCCGTCGGAGCATGCAGTCTCAGATCTTAAAC
>OMKP01034291.1:4723-15758 GCA_900302375.1 Bathygadus melanobranchus
GGTATTAGTCACCGTGGCCCACCCTAGAAATCCAGCCCAGTTCCAGTACTCAATGGGCCTGGACACACTCCCACTGCCCTTGTACGGGGTTCACTCTCGTCATTTCTCTTCATTTCTAAACTAAACTTGACCATAGGCCATTTGATATGCTCTGCTATAGGTTAGATATATACTGCCAAATGCTCTAAATATACTATTAGATTCGTGAAAAGGCCGTTACAATGTGATGTGGTTATTCATTCATAATAATCAGCAATAGTCTATGCCTAAAGGTCCTTTTATATTGAATGTGAGTGTTCACTGCGATTTGCTTTCCTATGTCAATAAAATAATCGGAAATCATGGAGCTGAATGGGACTGTACACATTGGCCTATGACACAATTTCCATTTCTCCAAAAATACATTAATTTAAATCCACCATGGTCGATTTCTGACGGCTCTAGCCTGTGAATAAATCAGTTTAACCAATCACAATCAGGTATCTTTGTCATATGTCACCATGGTCACTGCAGTGCGACATGAAATGGTGGAGGTAATAGCCTATTTTTGTTTCTCAACACAGTCCTCTTATTGCATCCATCATAGGGTAAACTACATTCATAGACTTATAATTATCACTATCTGCTATTTGTACTGATCATTAATCTTGATAGCAGTCGGCGCTACAAGCCAATTTTTACTTGAACTGCAATACATAAGGGCGGCAGTAGCTCAGGAGGTAGAGGGGTTGTCTGGCAACTGGACGGTCACTGGTTCGATCCTTGGCTCCCCCTATCTAAGTGTCGAGGTGTCCTTGAGCAAGACACCTAACCCTAACTGCTTCCAGCGAGCAGTGGATGGCTGCATGGTTGACACCGTGAATGTGAAGCAATGTATTGCACTTTGGATAAATCCTATATCAATGCAATACATCCATGTGTGAATATAGGTTGCATTTGATACAATTACGGTATGCAGTTGTAACCGTTTCATTTCGGGTAAAATTTTTCTCCAAAAGAGCAGGGAACCAGCCTCAAAAACTATCTAAAGCAGTAGACCCTTGCCACACGCTAAGTGGCTTCCGCAGGTGCATTCTCCAACTCACAGGACACAGGTAGGTGTCAAACTATTAGTATATTGAGAGTGTTGGAAGATGTTACAACCAGAGCAGGTGGTAAGTGCTGACATGTCAGAGCTCTCTTGAGTGTGCATGGTTGATAGCTGGCTTATCCTGTGTGCCTTGATTCCCCAACACGGGTGTGCATTGGGCCGCTGTGTCTCTCCTTGCGGCTAAGGAACCTAACAACCACTTCAGAACAAGGCCTCATGTGTCTACTACACTTTGTAGTTATCCTATTTTACTATTAGTCAGCTGTTCATTTGAACTGCCTCTAATTTGCATGTAGTATAGTAGATGTAACTTAAGGCCAGCATCAGGAGCTATTAAAATATGAGCTAATAGCAAAGCCACGATGGATATTCAGTTATTTTTGACAACAGTATGTAGCTGCACAGTAACTGAGGCTAATGCAAGTCAGATAAGTCAAGTCTATATTCAGTGTATGTATTACTGAGTAATACTGTACTAGCCTGCTCACTGCCTGCAGTGCACAATATTAGGGACACAGAGAAAAATATGTGCAAAGAAATGAGAAATTTAGAGAAGACATTTAGAAGGGTAGTTCTGAAATAGCTGTGGAAATGAATCTCAAATTCACTCCTATAAATATTTCCTTAGCCAGTTATGATCGTCTGTGAAGCCATCTCCATGACCGTCAGTGTTGCTTGCTCCCTGCTCTTCTATTGCAATACAGATACAAAAAAATCTCCAAAGCAATGGTGAAATTCTGAGTAAAAATTAAGGAGAGTGGGTCTAGTCCTAGCATGAAGCTAGCTTGGTAACGGCAGCTAGTATGCTTGTTAACAGCAAAATTGGCATCTAACATCATTTAGCTAACATTATCAAAAACATGCTCAGCATAACTCAATTTGCATGGTTTGATTTGAAGGATGAGTGTAAGGTCTTTCGCCTCTTACTGGCTGGTTTGCTGTACATTGTGTCTGAAGAAGACAGGATGCATACAGTTCAGCTCATTCGTTCATGATAAGAAGCTAGGTAGCGCTGAGGCTTACATTTACATTTAGAGCATTTGGCAGACGCTTTTATCCAAAGCGACGTACAAAAAAGTAACACATTTATCGAAAGAGGGAGACAACAATATATCGCTGAAGGTAGACTGCAATTAGAATAGAACAAGTTACAAGCATTCCTGGTTGCCAGGTCAATAGAGCAAGTTTACAAACTTACAGTTGCTAGGTTGACTCCTTACTGTACAACAGCAGGTAGCCAGGATACGATGCTACACAAGCTAAGTTATATTTCCACAAGTTAGTTATATTTCAAGTGCCTAAGTTATATATCAAGTGCCGGGGCATACCAGCGTAGGCTTACATTTCCTTCCCGCTTGCAGAGCACACGCGTCCCTACTGTGATCACAACAAAAGATGCAGAGTGAGTAACGTGTGTACCCCGCCCATTGATGGTTCCTTCAAGGATGGATGTATGATAGAACACTCCACATGCACACCCACTTATCATAATCCCCCTCATCCGCAAATTGCCATTCGCTACACTATTTTACAATTTGATTAAAAAGTTAAACTCTTAATCCTCTAAATACATGATGTTGTGTTTCATGAACACACTTACTTCCTATACTCAGTGATTGGCTGACAGGGCTGATAGTGATTTCATCGTAGAACTACTGTAGATTGAAGTATCAAGATTTCAAAATAGAAATGTATGTGTAGTGTCACTGATGAAACATGAAACCAAGAATAATGTAGGCTACTGACTAATCAAGAATATGCTCAGCTAATTGTCAGCCTCTCACATGTCTGGCATCTCGTAAACAATTAACTGATATGCATAGAAAAAGAAAAAGAAACCTTTTGATTATCAGACTAGAATAACCATGGCTGGTAGTCAGACGAGTGACGCTACATTGCGCAAAAAAAAACTAAAACCAAGTAAGGAGCCAACCTAGCAACTGTAAGTTTGTAAACTTGCTCTATTGACCTGGCAACCAGGAATGCTTGTAACTTGTTCTATTCTAATTGCAGTCTACCTTCAGCGATATATTGTTGTCTCCCTCTTTCGACAAATGTGTTACTTTTTTGTAAGTCGCTTTGGATAAAAGCGTCTGCCAAATGCTCTAAATGTAAATGTAAGAACAGCTTTTATTTCTTGCACAACTTGAGCATGAAAGGGTCCCTGCGGCCAGCATAGAGTTGTCACAATCCTGATCTCCAGTGTTATTGGGTTGTTTCTGTTTGTTGGTGAAGTGACTGCATTCCTGAATCGCTCTACTGTGTTCGTAATACCTTCGTGATTAAGGTAATCATTAAATGTGTCTAAAATATTGACGCGTTTACGAGGCGGATTGCTCACAGTAGCCAGTTTAGAATTTTTTGTGATTTTGTCTTAGTAACTTAGGCAATTTAGGAGCTGGTTTTAGTGCTAAAACGCTTCGTGAATTACTCTTAGACCAACATTTTAGGAGTCCTAAAATTAGGACCAACACACCCATTCTCCTTAATCAGCAAGTTGGGAGCAACACTTAGCCTTAAGATGTTTTGTGAATACGGCCCCGGACGTAAAAGGACCTTAAGGACGATGGTTGGTCGGGTTGATGGCTTTTGGTTGTAATGCAATCAGAGTGAAAGCGAGTGTGGAATTTGGTGAGCGAGACTTGCTGTCTTTGCCCGACTTTGCTGATTACAGTCAGTGTGGTGAATGTTGCGCTCTGTTGCTTTCACCATGTAGCGCAGGAGGTGCATGATGCGTGGAATATGTCGATATGTACGTTGTAGTAACAGTAGATATGATGCTATAAAGGCGAGTGGACACGGTCTGCGCAACACATTTTTCCACCCAAATATTTGGGTCCGTCCTCAAAAATCCAAAAGCGGCCCATCAGAACTGGTCTGCTGCTGGGTCTGGTATGTACTGTATTATCGTACGCTATACCTCAAATCATTATAATGATTGAATGACTACTTCACCATACACCAATACTTAAATCCTACAGCACTGCCATTACTTGGATGAAGTTATCATGTATGATTCTCATTTGAGATACGTATGCATATAGGTGAACTATATGCGCATACACAGGGGTCACAACAACCAAAATTAAGATCTCCCATCCCTCCAAGCAAGCGTTGGAAAGATCCGAACAAGGAGTGGTTTTAAATGGCGAGGAGACTATCTGTGTTCTTAAGCCATGACTAATTTGACACCAAAGCCTGCAAACACCGAGAAGAAATCCCCCCTATCTTTCTGAGCAGTCAGAAAAAAAAACCTTTGATGAAAGCCTGCAGAGATCAAGGGGATCCGTCAAGTGCGTTCCAATTTCCCTCCAACCTAATGGAAGAGGAAGCCGTCCTTCAAGTCTCGTGGTACTCTGTTTTCCAAGTTGGTTTTCAATAGTTTTACACCAACGCTGCCGGTCTCAGCCATATGGCCGGGTGGGCTTGCTCTGACCCCACTGGCAGGGTTCCCTTGTGGGTAGAGGTCCAGCATGCAGGTAGGGGTGGGCAGCCCCCCCCCCACACACACACACACACGCTTGTTTGCGCTTCTCACTGACTCACTCTGTCACACGGGCGCGCGCACATACACACGTGCACACATGTTGGTTCACTCGCACGCGCGCACTCACTCTCACTCATTCAGTTAGTGTGTTACACACACACACACTAACTCACAACTAACTCACTCACTCACTCAGTTACATAGAACCTCGCACACATACACGGACACACACACGGACACACACACACAGAGTGAGTATTGGCAGGGCTTCTTAATAGGTCTAATGACAGCCGTGCCAATGTTATGGCAGGAAATGGTCCATGTGGCAGAATGGATTGTCACGACAGTCTGTGCGAATGCCAGCGTGATGGGAGGCAGCGAAGCCGACTCCAGGGACAGACAGGGTGCTGATCAACAGTAATAACGCAGAGAATCACCGCATTCATCACAACACCACAGAGGGCTTATCTATTACGTTCACAATATTCATAGTCCATGTGTGGAACCAAGTTACAGTAGTTGTATTACCACACTGCATAGCCTGGTGGAATGACCTTCCAATGCAGAAGGAATGGCCTTTCTTCTGCAGCGCACCACAACAAAGATGTAAGATTACAAGTACGACACCAGGACACCGCAGCTAGCACAACCATAATGCCAAAACAGGACAGTAAAACGCAGGGATGCGCACAAGACAGACATTCACATGGTAGTAACGTTTGAAGTAGTGCATATTTAAGACGAGGACATCATGCTCGTGTGATATATTGTGCTTGTGTAATCAGTCTAAGAATTCTGATTTGTATTTTGTTTTTCTGCATGTGCTGTCTTTGCCGCTGTGACATGTGAGTGTTGACATGAACACACATTTTCCACTGCGGCTATGTGCTAGCGATGACTAAGTGTACGTAGGAGTAAGTGATTCCCTGTGAGGGTGATGTTCTGCAGCATGGTTTGTATTATTTACTATTGAATCAAAAACACTACATAGATATTGTTACAATATGTTTCCTTCCTGTCAGTAAGAGACACAATGATTTATACTCTCTGGCTGAAAGTGATTTTTTTAAATAACTCAAATCTTGATTGCCATTTTACATTCATTCACTCATAATTCGTTCATTACGAGGCTAAGATACACTACATTTTCTTAAGCTGCCTCACAGGCATGTCATACGCCAAATGATTGCAAAAGACATCTTTAATCCAGTTTCATATCTATTTTCATTTTCAGCAGCGGGAAAATCTGGGACATTCACAGAAATGTGTACAGATTCACAGGCCATGCATTCAAATAACAAATGGAAAAAATGATTCAGCCAAAGCGTATATATATTTTTTTTTTGGTTTTTACTGTGGTATCAAAATTAGACACCATCAGTATAGTTGCTGCATGGGCTTCCTAGATACTGGGCTTCCTAGATACTGAGCTTCCTACTTACGGGGCTTCCTGACACAATCTGATGAGAGCGGCCTCGCCCAGCCTCATGCTTGGGCTGCTTCCCTGATTAACAGTGAAGGCTGCTAAGAGGATGATAGATTGGCCCTGTCCTCAATTTCCAATCTCTTAAAATGAGCATGTTTACTTTTGCTATAGATGCTGTGATATTCGTATAGCTGTTTGCCACCCGGGCAGCCAAGCAAAGTTAAACCACAGTGCAGGAAAGCCTATTGACTAATGAAGTCAATCAAGCCATGCGTTGGATTTCATTGCCGAGCACCATTTAAGTGCTGTATTTTTTTTGCAATTAAGTGTTGTAAAACACATTCAAACGGAGTATTGTCACTGAGAGTATTAACAAAAACAGCAGTTATAGGCTGTTTGTTCAAGCTGGGAAGAATTTTGCTTCGCTTCATTTATTTTCGGTTTTCGGTAGGGGGGGACTTTTTTTGTTAATATTCTCTACAATACATATTCATTTTCTTGGCAAGCAGTGAATGGTTATTGAGAAATGTATCATCTAACATAAAATTAGAAATTAAAACTATTGAACTCCACATGACCCAGAAAGAAAATAATCATATATTAAATACCTAGTGCTTGTTTGGCACCAGAGGCGGAGAACCTATTCCCTGCCCAGTGTACCAAACTTTAAAAGATTAGCAGATGTACTGCATTTTTCAATATTCATATTCATATATTTCAGGCATATTACGATATGACTGAAACCAAGCTAGTAAACAAGCAAACAAGACTAGGGTGACGGTCCAATGTTGGTGACCTTGGTCAGAACAGGGGATCCAAAGAGACTGTCTGATTCAATCACCGTCCAAACAGAGAATCAAGGACACTGCTATGTTCCAATGTGCCTTTTGTTTCACTAAACTACATATATGAGAGAGAGAGAGTTGTTAGTGTGGAGGGAAATGAAACAAGATACAAACGTAATGTGACCAACAAAATTGATTATTGTTGCCTGATAGTGGAACATTTTTGGAATCATTTCTGTCTGATGAAAAACATAGATAGACACACAGACTGACTGATTTAATATGTGCCTCCGTACATGTTGGTTATCACAATCTGACATTTTGAAGCCTGTCTAAAGATGCTACCATTGCTATTGCTAATTATGGCATGCTAGTTTTGATTAGGGTGCTGGGAAAGGGCCACATACCCCACAACTACAATCAGTGGGTCTGGAGCTGTCAGCTTGGGATACTGCTACTCACATTTCCGAAGGATTAAAATCTATCCTGTTTGAAAATCACATGTCCTGTTATGTTCCTATACTTTCGACTGCCTCCCTTCTACTCCAACAACTTCACTTGCTGGAGTGATGCAAATATCAAGAGCTGGTAACTCGTTTGCTTGTTTGATGCAGGCCTTGCAACAAGCTACATTTAATGTGGAGTCTTTCATACATTATTAACTCACCCAACAAGAGACAGCAGGAGGCTTTCAATGGCCAAACCCTGGTTGGCAATCTAATTGACACCAACCATATCATAACCCTCATTAACGAGCATATTGGTCAAAATGTGGCAAGTAGTAACAACGAAAACTCTCTCTTTCTCTTTCATTTAGTCTCTATCTCACTCAGTGACAGCTGCTGCTTTTTGCAACGGGGTTACATTACATCATCATGTTGCACAGTTATAGTACTAACTCCCAGACAGTTTATACTGCAGGCTTACAAACTATCTTCACTGGCCCTTAAACAAACAAGAACAACTCAAAGTACTCGAGTACTCAAATCGTCCCAGCAGCCTTGTTAACGGCCATATCAGACCTGGGCACTGGGTATCAAAGCTAGAGGAGTGCTGGTGGGAAAGTTTTCATTTGCTAACGTGGATAGAGAGAGGGATATGGTCTTTGAAATGCAATGTTTTTGTTATTGCCCAGAAAAAGAAAATAGGAAAAAGTGGTCATATTTTTTGGATGGATTCTGTTGACCAAAAGCTCTCTACTTGCTTGCTTGCTTGGCTGCAAGCAAGTCTACGCCACCAGAAGCAAGCATCCATACTTGAGGAGAATGAAAACCATTTCTGGTGATGATCATTTTCATCAGTGACGTTGATAGGGAGGAGAACGTGGATTTCCGCCGGCCTCCACCTCCTACCTACAAACAGCTTTTTCATTTGTGTTGATTTGGTCCAGATGGTGCAAATATTGCCATAAACCTTCTGATGGCCATTTTGATCAGGTGTACAACACAACTGCAACTACTTTACAAAACGTTACCCACGGTCAAAGTTAAAAGTTAGCAATGATTCGTTGAGGCCAACTCCCAGCTGACCGGCTACCATGACATTGATAAACCGGCTGACAATAATAAATCCAATTGACAACATGGACATTTACAATGCACACATTCAATCACGATGCTCCCCAAATTGTACTGTGGATCCAAATCAGTAGTTTGTGATTTCTCCTTACAAACGCTACAAATATTAGCCTTGCGGGTAGTTGGTTGGCACATAGTACATGTACTTGGTATTAAATCTCATGCTGCACCATTGTGCATTAAAACCCGTTGACCAAGGTAGATCAAGGTTGTGAATGTTTGATGATCCCATAGTTCTGCTGCTGGCCGTGGTCCGAGGGGGGCTGAGGAACTACCATGCGTTCTGGTCATCAATGTTTTGCTATCACGTTAGAAGCGGGCCAGTGTTTTTGTTCCCTTTAACAGCGTTCAAGGGCTGCCAACTTTGTTGCTTTTTACAGTGAAATTGCAGATGTACAATGATTTATTTATAGGGCTATGTAGTGTGTTTAACACTTGGACACAACTATTGGTTTCATTCAAATGTCAAATGGTTAGGTTAAACATGTGGTCCATATTTTGGCTGGAAATTGCTACCATCTTTTTTCACATTTTCAAACACAAATTTTTTTGCATCTGCTTGGGGTCATTATTTAAGAGCGAACATCAGTCCAGCAATTCTGCGTCATTGTCCCTCCCCAAAAATTTACTGTTATTATGCATAATAATGGTTCACATCTGAGAGTTTTACTTTTAAAGGTAAGTTGAACCGACTGTGACCCTTGGCATTAACACGGACAAGTTGTCAGTTTGCCCAGTCATTGAAAAAACGAGTGTGAATCACTCTTCTCTAAACATGCCAGCATCCCATTTTCGCTGAGGCCCACAAACTGTCAGGAGATAGCAACATTTCAAATGACACTCTCTTATCAGAGCAGACTGTGCCGCCATGGCAATGGGGGAAATAGGTGCAACACAAACTGCATGACTGTCAAAAAATCCGACATTGCTCACTGAAACAAGAATGCTTTACAAGAGCGTCCTTTTCGAGATGAAATGTAAGTTGCTTTGGATAAAAGCGTCTGCCAAATGCTCTAAATGTAAATGTAAATGTAAATGAAAAACCCTTATTAAGAGGCATGAAAGCAAGGAAAAATTAATTGGGCTCCGGATGCATTTTGATTTTCAATTAAGGAAAACCACACACAATCTTAGCTTTCATCTAACTGTAGCAGTAGTTAATGCACTGCTTCTAATTAAAATGTGAATTTCCACCTTGACCACCCATGTACATTTACCATCTATGTACATGACATTGGGCCACTTCGGACATCCTTTTAAAAGAAACACAGGAACACATAGGAAAACTAAATAATTACAGGCGTACTGAAACTAATTAGTGTCAATAGCAGATCATTTGACGAGTCATCTTGACAATCTTTTTCTCTGTACTTACTCAGCCAAAACATGGAATATGAATTACCCGTTATTCAGATTGTAGTTTGAAATTTGGTAACATTAATGTATTCTACTAAATTCCTCTGAGTCCAATTAACATTTTACGTCAAGTGAAAAACACTGCTCCCTTTTGGAAAACAACATGAAATTCCTCCTAGCGTCTTCTCTCTCTCTGATAATAGTGTTACCCCAACAAGCTTGCTCTTTCTTTTTTTATCTTCTTTGTCCTGTCCTTGACTGTAATTGTTTATAGATTTAAAGCACACGACGTTGTGGCCTACTTACGACCGAGGCGGATGGGTGGAGGGAGGTGCTGGTGGTGGGGGATGGGGTTCAGAGAAGGGGACTGATCCATGAAAGGTATTCTCACTGTTTTGATATCACCCATGTAGGTGACAAAAACACTAAATAGACTGCTCAACAAATTGAATCGTGTGGATTTTTGAGAAACACATTAATATGAACAGTGTGCTGTGAATAGAAAGACAAGACAAAACAACAAAGGGTAAGAATATAAATATTGCATGATAAAATAATGCCTCCGATTGAGCGGACATGTGAAAACTGGGTGAGAGCCAGTGAAGTACTGCGCCGTTGCGTGTCCTTTGGTGTGATGATAGCCATCGGTGCCCATCCGTTGTCTCAGGGTCAGGGCATCAATCATGTGCTGACGGGAGAGGATCCTGCTGAACGAAACAGCAGTTGGAATATTTATGGAGAAAGGAATCAAAGTCCTGTGCCTTAGGATGGATCAGTGTTGAATTAATTCATTGCTGAGCATCTTTTTGTGTGTATTTTTTAGTTATGACCTGCGGCATGCAGTGTAGCTGGCCTGTATGTTTTTAACATTGACATACAGGTGTCAATGTGTCTCTTCTGCCAGTGAAGTAGATGTGAATTCATGAATTTAGTTCTGAAATGTTGTTTAAGCATATTGTAAATGCATAACCATACCTGCTCCTAAATTACCTGTATCTGTATTCACTGCAAGATGCCTTCAGTACAAGTGACTCCTGTCTAAATGACGAAGCGTTGCATGCATTGTAAATTAGGCAACAATAACAACACACTCTAAACCTCAATGCCTTGTCTCCTTATTCATGACCAGCTGTTAGCAAGGGTTCAGACTGGAAAAGTGTTAAATCATGAGCTTTCCATGAACGTTGCTTCAAAGTCCCTAAAGAGATCTCTTGATCTTGGTAAAATACCCACATGAGAAGAATCATTGAGAAAAAGTACAGCTAAGAAAATAAACAATTTACTGTAATAATTATATTATAATAAGGTATAATA
>OMKP01034293.1:0-17190 GCA_900302375.1 Bathygadus melanobranchus
CTGCCGAGGCGACAAGAAGTGATCGTTTGTTTCAGAGCGTATCAACAAAGTATCAGTGCGTTTTTCACAAGGACACATGCGTGAGTAGTACAGATAACTGATTACACCTTGGAAAGCGGTTAAAAAGACCAGTGTAGCTTCATCCCCGGGTATCCGTGGTGCTTACAGCGTGACTACAGCGTGACTACACCGTGACGTATGTTCATATGGAGTGCAGGAGGCAGATACGGGGCTAACTGTATCCCCCGTTGCTAGGCAAATGGCCTCATGATGACATTAAATTAAGGGTTGAATTCAGTCATGAACATTCATTCATTCATTCATGACATGATGAATGAATACACGAGTTCATGAACTCAACAAGGGCATTGTTGGGCGACTATATGTGCCTGCCACGACTCCACGCGTGTGTTGTCCTCAGTGTTCGCGGTGTCTGACGTCGAAGCAGAGACCCTCCTGAAGGAGGCCGCCAGCGCGCCGGGGGCCAGGAACAAGAGCACGGTGTACGTCAAGGGACTACCCTTCAGCGCCAGCAAAGACGACATCCGCAGCTTCTTCTCTGGTAAGCTGTGGTGATTCCCGTCCCACTCTCTAACACTTGTCGTCATCTCTTGTCACACACTTCCGTTCAGTCGTACGGTTGTTATTATTGCATTAAAAAAAAAAGATCAGATTGGGAATTTCATGGGAGAGAGATGCAGAGACATGGGTTTGAGCACATGTATGAGAATTTGGGTCAAAAATGGGTGACCACTTATCATATTGTGATTAATGAGAATCTGAATTGCACCTGATTTCATGTCACATTTTTGACAAAGCTATGCCAGATACCTAAGCAAGTCGTCCCGACAACAAATGAGAAAGGGAAAACAATGCTGCCTCTTTCCCCTCTGCGGTCCCAGGGCTAGATATCGTAGAAGATGGCATCACCGTCATACAAGACGACACCGGGAGCAACACGGCAGAGGCCCTTGTGTGCTTTTCCTCTAAGGAGATAGCCCACAAAGCTCTTGAACACAACAACAGGCTCATGGACAACAGGTAGTCTGCTGTTTACAACTGCCCATAGCAAGCTGAAATAACAACACATTTGTAGCCTTTGGAAATACCAGACGAATGTCATATCTGAGGACAGTTGCTGCTGGATATTGTTTACTGATTCAAGGATGTTTATTATTTCAGGCCTTACAAAGAGTCTTTCAAATATGGGTTTGAAGAGAATGTCATAGTAGTCAGGTTTCAGTAATCAATTGCGTACACTAAGTACACGGTTTTTTAGAGCTGTTAAAGACTTGATTAAATGAGAGTGGACAGTCAAGCTTATTCAAATATTACAGTATTCAAGGCATGAATTTAACCAATTTGTGTTGTTTGAATGTACGAATGAAGCTAAAATGACGAAGGTCCTTTTGAGTATCTCTGCTGCTGTCTCGTGTTTGATGCTCCAGGTATATCAAGGTGCAGTCTAAAAGCAAGAGGAGCATCGCTTCTCATGACGGTCAGTCCACCTTCACACTTCCATGTGGTTAGCACACGCTGGCGTCACAAAGGCAAAGCAATTATTTTGTTTTAGATGAAGTACTCAAAACACTCGGGGACTATTGTGGTCGTATTTTGAAATTGGTCAAATGTGTAAATGTCTCTCTTGTTTTTAGCAGCGTCCGAACCTGCCGACACAAGACATGTGGTGCACATGGCGGGCATGCCCTACGAAGTGACTGCAGAACAAATCATTTCCGTAAGGCTGTGACGTCATCAGCAATGGACACCAACGCCGCTGTTTAATGTCATCATGTATGCCATGTGGTGGACACTTTTATGCTACGTGTCTTAATGATAGAACTTTATTGATCCCAGACGGAAGGTTGCCACAGCAACATGTACAGGATAGTGTTAGAATATAAAAAGATAAAAAAATACAACTACAAAAAATATTCTCATGTTTTTATAGACGGAAGTATAAGATATTATCGGTGGGGGGGGGTGGTCATGATTTTAAATATATATTTTTGTCTTTCTCCTCTTCTTGCATTACAGTTCTTCTGCCCACTGAGAGTGCACATGGTCTCTCTTCTGTTTAGGCCGGATGGGAGGCCCAAGGGATCAGCCAACGTCTTCTTCAAGTCTCACAAGGATGCGACGTCAGCCATGTCCAAAGATAGGGAATATATCGGTAGGCGTCTTCAGAGATTCAGAGTCTCATTCACACGCAATTGCATAGGCAATATGTGTTGAAGGTAGCTTTGATATTTGGGTTAGTATATTAGTTTTTTTCTTACCACTGACATTGGAGTCTGGTTTTGTCACACTCCTTAATAAAAATGTAAAATAAAATGCATGTTACTTAAACAGATCTAATAGCATTTATACCACAGCGTTGCTGGATACTTGATCCTGATTGGTCAATAATGTCCCAAGGGTGTTTTTTTTAACCGTTCTGAATCAATGCAAAGTCCAACATTAACATCGCTCAAATACAACTATTGATGCTTCCTTGACAACGCAAAAACAATATGCTCAAAGCACCGCAGAAGATTATATATATATATATATGTTCAGCTGACTTAAGTCAATAAAAACCAATAATGTTGTAGATGAATGTAACTAATATGTAATCATTGTTGGTCAATTATTTTCCAATAACAGGACACCCCAGAGTGGGTTATTCCTTAAGATACAACATCTAGGCTGGTCTTTTGCTCTTGTATGATACATTATCCGTTTATAATGGATAATGCATCATACAATTATGCGATGTTGAGATTTAGCCGGACAATTTCTGATCAAATGCATTCGCTTTTTATTTTTAGGGCACAGATATGTGCAGCTGTACCGCCATGGCACAGGAAATCACCCCAAACCCGGTAAGTAGTTTTTAATAAAAAAAAAAAAGATCCTAAAAATGTTAATCATATTTGGCTCCTGTGCTCATTGGTTTCGTGAGGCTAGTTAAGCGTCCAACCAATGTCACATAGCTAGAACGTGAGTCACGGATGCTTCAAGGCGACATAAATCTTCACTCCAAGTGAAGCCTTTTCTCACGCCAGAAAACCAGTCGGAAGAATTAGTAGACACAAAATATAGCCGTTTCAGGTCTGTTTAATATTTTCACCGTGCCCGGCAGTAATTCAGATTTTCTGTCTGTAGGTGATGACTGAAAGAAGACGTCCAGTACACATGATCATTTGGTTTATTCTCTGTATGTATAAACACAAACAGCTTAGTAAATGGCCTCCATGTGGAGGGGATGAATTTCTTTTAAACTAAAATAAATGATCATATAGGCATTTTGTTGCCAACAGTTCCAGTATGGGTGATTTTTAAATAGACTAGTCTAGTATTTACAGTTAATGTTTACCACCTGAACCAGCTATAAGCTGACAGGTAATTAAAGCTCTTGCATTTTGATATTGGTTGAAAATATGCCTTTAAATTTCACACGTTAAAATATTGTGGCCCAATAAATCAGTTGTTAGTCAAGCAACCATTGCTAGGCTTCCTACCATTAAAAGTTATTCATTTGAAATGCTTTCCTCTTAACAGCATGGAAAGTGTAGTCATTGTAAATCAGCATATGAGGTAATTTTTAGACTTAACAATGAGGCCTACAGCAGTTTCAAGATGAAGGAAGGTATACATCTTCATCATCTAAGCAGGCAAGTCGTGTTTTCATGATGCAACCTGAAACAATATTATGCAGTTCTAAAAGATGAGACTTCTAAATATTATGTTGTAAAGTTACTTTTACTTTTTCAGTCGCTGTGTAGTAGAACCGGTTAATATTCTGAATCACTTTGAAAGGATATCGATATCTTCTGTCTATATCATTGGTTAGTACAATGTAGGCTTTCAAATCATGAATCTTGGCAAATGTTTAACTTTGTATTATAAGATGGAGGATAAAAATGCTTATTAGCAAATCCACTTGGTGGACACTTAATAGTGTTTTTAAAATGCATAAATACATAAGATGATGGGCTGATGCCCCTTTAAGTCTAGTAGTCCCCGCAGAGTGTTTTAGTGAGTTGTAAACTCAAAGAAAAAGTGCTTTTTGGCAGTGCCTGTAAATTCAACAATAATAAAAATAGCCAATGCCTTTGCTGAAATGTCTGACAATTTCCCCATATACATATGTCCCTGTTGTGTGCAGTTAAGTGTGATCTGAGGTGGCCGTTTCAGGTGGGACTCGAGGCATATTGCTGCAGTAACAGGAAGTAGCAGGTGTCACACACGTTCTCCGGCAGGATGGACGAGGGCAGAGGCAGCTCGTTGGTCAGGCAGCGCTCGCAGAAAACACCTCCGCAGTTCTTGCACTGCTTCTAGAGAAGGGAAAGCAACCGGCTCACAAAATACACGTTTGGCTTTCAGAGTACATATGTGGTAGCACTTCTAATATGTTACATGGTTACTGGTTCATTTGAGTCATGATCTCCAATGTTGGATTATAAATGTTGGCGCCCCACGCCACAATAGGACCAACTGAATCATCCTATTATGCAGTTAATATCCATCTATCAAAGTGACTTATTAACCGGAACTCACAGTGGGGAAGTCTTTTAAGTCTTTACTCTTTAAGAGCGAAGTCGGTTACCTTAATCCTTTTAAGGGACTGCTCCTGTTCACATATAGTACAGATGGATGACTGGCTCAGATCCAGCACGGATTGCTCCTAGACACGACAACACATGATGTCATTATTATTATTATTATAGCTATATATATATATATATATATATATCAGGGAGCTCAAGTTCAGTTCAGCCGTCTATCGCCACTTCAGGGCAGGTATTTATCTGTGTGTGTATGAATTTAAAATCAATGATTTTATTTTTTACCTTTCCATCGTCACGTTCAGATGAGGGCCTTTGAAAAAGGAGAGGAGGGGGCAGTGTGATTAAGTCATGTGAAATTAACGTTTAAATAATTAAAATGTCAAATGACAATCCTCAGCACTTACATGGGGGAACCCTGGACTGTGTTGTCTCCTGATGCCTCTCTCTGATGGCTCCCCACCTGGACCTTCTCTGACTCCTGGACATTCACATTGTTGTGATTTGGTTTTTAATAACCAGGCCAATACCACACATCCTACTGAACTACTTTGAGATATATATATATATACATTTATGTAAATATTCATCTTACAAGGCTGGGTTGTGGCTCAGGGTGTGGCCGTCCCCTCTGTGGCACCGAGGACTCTGTGGGCTGGGTGCCAACAGGTTGATCGCCCCTTCGAGCCCGCTCTCTTCTCAGCTCCAGGTCCAACTTGTACCTGGAGTGACAAAAGTTTCAGCATGCGTACGTCTATATGTATGGATGTACTTCAGCTGAGCCTACAAGAATGGCTTTTTTTGTTGTTGAGCCGAGTAACATTTATTCACTGGGTGGCCATCTTGAATTCGAGGGGGTTAGCAAGGTGATACTTCGTAGATATTAAGTTTGTAAAACTTAGATCTCAACTGATGTCATTTTATTCAACTATTCCTACGCAGTATCAATAAACTGTTACAAAGCAACTGTCAAAAAAGCTACTGTCAGCTTCCGGCGGTGTTTTGAATTCAAGATGGCCGCCAAGCGAATAAGACAAACAGCGTCGGTGACGTCTACTACCTCTGTCTCCTCAGGTGCTCCACCTCCGTCTGCAGACTCTCGATCTTGTCCCCAAACTCCTGTTTGAACAGGCGGTTAGCCTCCTCGGCCAGATCCCGCTCCCTCTGAGCCTGCTTGGATCTGAGTTGAGGAGGGGGGCCACATAAACTCATGGTAAAATGAAAACTTAAACAAAAAAATAAATAAACATAAAACAAGGTGGAAGAGAAATCTAGTGACAACCATCAACAAAATGGAAGAAGTCAACTGAGAAAGGAGGTGAAGCCGAAGCAAGCGGTCTTTATTGAGTTATATTAATAGCCTTGTGGTTACGACAGTTCACACCAATGTTATTGTTTACATACAAGTTGAAATTATTAAAACCCATTTGGCCCTGGTTGACTCTAGTAGTAGGTAAATGACCTAACCTGGAGGTTTACACAGATGCAAACTCTGAAACACAACACCAACACTGAAAGAAACTACAACTTGGGAACAGGGCAACAAGAGTGACTGTAGACCCCCTGGCTACTAGTTATTATATCTAGAAAATAAACAATATATAATAGCATTGAGTGGACATGATTCCAGGGCATTTTTTTTATGCTGTGCTAAAAGCATATGCGCCACCGTCGAGAATAATCCGTCCAATCATTGGCTACTTTCAAAACAAACAGTCCAATGGGACTGTTCAGGGACCTATCAGCGGCCGTGTGTTCTACAGTTCTTAGCCAATGAGAAGAGCCGAAGCACTGTCAAGTCCAGAAATGCATAGCAAAGTCAACGCCGACCACATCTGTCAAGAGACTAAATGAACCGTGTGTAATAAATCATTGTTATACTTGTAATATTATTACTAACACAGGAAAAGAGGTTTTGCTAAAAGGCTGGATCCAGTCCATAGTTCTCGACTCCACAGAGTCTTCTGGGATGTGGTGTGTGAGAAGTCAGTCCCCCCCCCCGACCCGCGACAAACAAAAACTGCATCATACCAGAAAAATAAAAATGATTCTAGTTGGATTATTTCTACATTAAGAATGGAGTAGCGGTTCTGTTTCTAAACTCTGGGTCCTGACTTATGGAACTACAGTGCAGGGAGAGGGCTTCATGGCTGGGCCTGGAGGAGCCTTCCTGCGGTTGAATGCAGGGACCTGGCCTGCTTCACCAAATGCTTATCGCTGGTTATGTGCCCATTAAGAGGAGACGTAGCAGAGCAAAAGATGATGCGGATGATGGGGTAAAGGATGATAAAAGGAAAACGATGAGAACGGAGTGACAAAAAGACAAACAGGAAGAAGAGGAGTCATTGTAGGTAGTCATTGTACTTCATTTATCTTGTACTGAGTAACGTTTCTGGAAAAAAAACAATGGATGAAAACGATCTGCAAAACACTGCAGATCTTGAAATATAGATTCACTCTCTAAACGTGCTTGGGTTTGGTTGTAGTGTGATGTGTAATAAACCACAGGTTTATTACTTCTGTTATCAAAAGGATCCACCCATCCTGCCCATTCTACCTGTAACTCGGCCATCGCACACCTAATGTTTGTGATGTGTGTTTGGGGATTATTGTTATTAGCAGGCAGGGCAGAGGGGTCCCCACATGTATTTTACAGAACTAAGTCTATGGCTAAGTCTATCCTTGTTGATGATATGCTCTGAATGTTTTTAGGGTTGCGGCCGTGCATCATGTAGGGATTCCTACCTGCTCTCCAGCTGTTTGACCGTCCCAGCCATCTGGTTTATCTTGTCCTCCAGGCAGGAGATGACGTCTGTCTTTTGTCTGGAGCTGGCCTCGGAGCTCTGCAACACATAGAGGACCACATGAAGACGACGTCGGCCTATCTCCACATGCTTAACAACCAAAACAGTTAAATGTATCTATCGTTAGTTGTGTGTGTTCTCTCACTTTTTCTAAATGTGAAAAACCATCTAGTGTGTGCCAGGCATTACCTGTGCCTTGTGGGTCAACTGCTGGTTGAAGGTGCGGAGGTCTTCCAGCTGCTGCCTGAGCTCCACCAGGGCGTCCTGCTTCTCGCACACGTCCTTCTCCAGCATCTTCATGGACAGCTCCATCTCCTGCTTCATGCCGATCTGGACCTCCAGCTCCTTCTCCACATCCTGACAGGCCACGACAACAAGAGGAGACTGTGTTGTGGCGCTACAGAACAGGTACTTAGGTACAGCACCGATAAGTACCCCTTTTTTGTCTCCTGGCACAAGTATAATGTCAAGAGCCGGCACTTTAATGCTGCGTTGACATTTAGCCAAAGTACAATCTTGCTTAGGCTTAATGATGTGTAATGAGCCATTAGAAGTACATTACAACGTGAAACTGAGGGAGCAGGAGCTATGGAGCTAATGAAGCCATGTAGTCTAACGCAAGTGGACTGACCAGGCGAAGTAGGGTTTCCTCCTTGAGCTGCTTGCGTGTTTCTCCCAGTGATTGTCCATCTGTGGCTACTGCTGTCGCTGCTGCTGCTGTGTCGCTTCTCAAGGCCTGGAGAAGAAGAACACTTAGAAACAGCAGTCACATGGTTGTCATAAAACAAAGGAAGCATGAGTCATTGTGAGGATTTTAGCCTTTACAAAATGAACTGTGGGACCAGTTATTATTTAGTACAGTTGACGTTTAGAAAATTGTAGATTGTAAAAGAGCCATCCCTCAATTTAGAAGGTTTGTCCCCGTCTCACAGGATGAAACCATTATTATAAGAGGTTATCATTGGTACATGAAAACATAACATGATTATATAAACCATAGTTTCCGCCACTGTTTTTCATCCAACAGAGGTTTAGAAATTAAAAGTCCTCCTTAGTATTGTGAGGATCTGGGTTTGCCAAACAGTACGACCCAGAGGTACATGGGACAAGCTGTTCTGCAGAGTAATACTATCCAAAATGAGTCTTTCTCCGGGGAATAAATGCAGATTTTAATCTTCCCCATTAAAGACAAAAAAGCCAGGTGTTAGTGGGTTTTCTATCCAGTGGGAAAGGGGCTGAAGTTAACGATACCTTTCGGTTTGACTCCATCTGGTAGGAGCTCTCTTCCTTCACTCGTTCCACATCTTCTTGTAAGGTGATGATCCTGTTGTTCGCCACTGCAAGCTTGGGAAGTGGAAGAAATATTCGCATTTTCATTTGATGCATTTAATGCATTTTAAAAAACAAGGTAACATTTTGAAGAAATGGTTACTGCCGTGGTCATAGAGCAGGATTCCTGACAGACACTGAGACCAAGAAGCAACATAATACAATATGAAGCCCACCTCCTCTGTTAGCTTTGTATTGGACTTCTCAAGAACATCCACCTTAGCCTGCAGGTTATTTACCGATGCACTGTGGGAATAGAGCAAAACCATACAATATGCCATTTGACACAAAGAAGTTTAATTAAGATTGCTGAACATCGTATGGGGATTTGAGTCAGAAATGGCTTGTTGACCCACCTTAAATGTCTGTTCAGCTCCTCGACGTAGTTTTTCTGATCAAGAATTGCTGTGATCTGACCATCTCTAAAGTATGGGGGGAAAAGGGAACATGAAGAAGCGAGAAAACCCAACAAAGAAGACATCTATTCACAGCCTTGTGCTGAGTAGGAGTAGCTCTAACCAAAACTGAAACCAATCACACAGGCAAAACACGCAGTTGCTAAACTACAGTGGAATGGTATTTGTAGGTTGAGAAGGTTTCATGTAATACACAAGACTCGGGATGTGATTCATGGCATGATTTCAGTGATGAGGAAGGAGAAGATGAAGAAGCACTCACCCCTCTGTGCTTTTGCTATTGTGGCCGCTGTCTTTGAGGTACATTGAGAAGTCTATAACGCCAACCTGCACACAGTGGTAGACGAGATGGACGTTTGCATGCGTTCTTTAACCACAGACCATGTGCGAGATGAAAACAAGACTTTAACAGTTATATTAAAATGTTATATTATTAACAGTTTGAGATTCAAAATGTTTCATGTGCAGGCCAATGTACACACTTTGGTAGTAACTACTGATATTGCAGCCATGTTTAATATTAGCCATCGTCCATCAGAGAAATTCTCAAAGGAAGTAATACATTCAATACAAAAATAGTTTTCCAAATAACAAACAAAGAAACTGAAGACTACAGATGTTCAAATACAGCCAAAGGAAGGAACGAGAAATGTAGGAAAACCTGTGAATCCAAGTCTTCTCCCTTCATGCAGAGGTTGGCATCGATGACGTTAAGCCCAACAAGTAGACCAGCGATCACAGCTCCTTCCTCCTCCATCATCAAGGCATTGGCTTCGTAGAACTCACTAGAACACACGGACATAACATTTAACATGCAATGTTCTAGCTACCGCCATTTAATTGTACGATACATGCCTAATCTTTTATCTAAAAACATTTTGTAATATACACTGTAGGAGCGGTATTTCGTTTTTCAAGAGTATATGTTTTGACTGGGAACAGGCCACGTGGGAACAGGTCAGACGTGTTGGTTTTGGAAGAACACTATTGCTGCACTGAAAGATAATTTATACATTTTGTTTTGCTTTATTCATGAAAAGTATAATTGTAAGTGCCCGACCATCGCAAAATAAATGCAGGAAACTGAGCCAGCGCTTCAGACTATATCTCAGCCAGCACTAAGAGTTAATGGAAAACCTCTAAATACAAAAGATGTCTTTCTGTTTCACTGGGATGTGACACATTTATGCACAGGTAAAGTAACCTTCAGTCATTTTCACCATCCATTTAGTGAGGCTACCTGAGCAGGTCCTTCCTGTTGATGATGGTCTTCATGTAATCAGAGAGTTTCTTCTGCATTAAGGCCAATCGTAGCCAGGCACGTCCTCTTCCTAGAGGTGTTCTGCCAGAAAACACAGCAAATTGAGGCAAAACTATAAATCATCTTCAGCCACATGCACTCTCTATACCTATTTATATTCTTCGGCCTTGGGTACACTTGCAGACCTGATCATAAAATTTGCATTGAGACGACTTTTGTGATCATATCTGCCAGATCCGATCATAGACAGTGTGTCCAGACTTGACATTTGAATGCAAAATCTACTACACCCCTAAATATTTAAAATAGTCCTTGGTGAAATGATGTGGATTTCAGAAGGAGAGGCTCCTGTTCTTTTTGATTAAAATGTCATGAGTCACAACAAACAGCATAGAGGACGTGACCAGGGTTAACATAGTCTCATATTCTCTCATCTCATAGTCTCATATTTTTATCATCTCATAGTCTCATATTCAACATTCATTTCACATTTTGTCACCAAATGGCCAATGTCATATATTAAATTAATTTGAAAGATGAAACTAATTTAACCGGACACATCAGATCACAATGTGGCCAAGATCTGGTCCAGGTTTAGTCAGTGTCCTGTCATACAACA
The DNA here is from genome assembly GCA_900302375.1 of Bathygadus melanobranchus. Classification (NCBI taxonomy): domain Eukaryota; kingdom Metazoa; phylum Chordata; class Actinopteri; order Gadiformes; family Macrouridae; genus Bathygadus; species Bathygadus melanobranchus. Next base: position 10,980 of record OMKP01034293.1, read on the forward strand.
TTCTGATCGCACAAGTCACAAATGTAACCCTTGGTTTAACCGGTTTTGTTGGACACTAATGCGTCAAACGTGAAAATACATCCAACAAAAAGCATTTAAGAGCTAGCTTCTGTGGACCAGACTTACTTGAGACCAGGCAGGTCTTTTACACTTGCGGTGATCTCTCCTGCCTCGGGCGTTAGCTTCTCCACCAGCTCCAACGCCCCCCAGAATGACTTGTTCTGCCCCAGGAATGTCTTCTTGGCTGATTATCCACACAGAGAGGTTTGTTCAACAGATAACTAAATTCAGCATCGACTTGTAAGGACCATTTACACAAAACATAGTATTGGGTCATGGAAAGATGCTCATCAAATCATGAAAAGGACAGGTGGTGTTCTTTCAACGTACTTTTCAGCCCGTGTTTCAAACAGTGCTCCATCACCACAAAGAACTGTTGGAGAGGCGCGTAGTCGGAGTCGAGGGTACGCCCGAGGTTGAGTGCCGATTCGATCAGGCCTTTGATGCTCAGCTTGGCCATGTTCATCAGGTTGAGCCTCTCGATGGCAATGGGATCCTTTGGATCTGGGAAGCGACAAACATACGGGAACATGAAATAAGACTTGGTGACGCCAGTGGCAGCTCTCAGTGATATACAATGCAGTAGTGGCATGCTGCTGCTTCAGGTAGGTCCTTCTGAACTAAATTAAATAGGACTTCAGTGAAGGTGTTGCCTTGGCGTCACAAGAGTGTCTACATAGCGGCAGTGGTGCAGAGCACAATATTGATGTTGACAGCAGAGCAGTCCATAAGTCTTGGGTTATGGCTTGAAGGTCGCCATGTTGTTTGTCTCCTTGGATGTAGAAGTGATCAGAGTGGTGCAGCTCATTTTGTTTTGGTAGACAGGATCTGGGGCGGCCATTTTATGAGTTTGGTGTCGAGTTGCAAGCAAATTAAAATCACACATCTCTGATGGACGATGTTTTGTGTGTCTGTTTGTCGGTTCCCAAAAGAAAATCCTCAAAACATGAGAAAGACAGCATTTGATATAAATATAAGGTTATAAGGTTTTAAGGCAATATTGGTCATAGCACCATCCAGTGAAGATAAGTATTCCTTTAATTGCAGATCTTTTGGACGGTGGCAGCAGGCACAGTATGCATGCTCACTGTTCACCCACCTAAGAGGTTCCTGGAAATGTGAATAACACCCAAGAGCATGCAGATTTTTATGCTTTAAAGACTATTGATTTAAAATGTATTAGCAGCACCATTAAATATAGTGCTTAAGCGGGCGTAAAAAAAACTAAGCGGTCAAATAGCCGGAATTCTTTGTTTAAATCAGATTAGGAATAGAATGATCACATTCTGTTAAAGTGGCCAAGACATTTATTTTGGAATGTATTATTGTTCCATCTAGGGAGGATAGTGGCGTTGTTAAACACAGCACAGATGCTGGGTTCCATCCAGTCTTCGCTCAGTGAGTGTGATACGCCACAGTGTGCAAGCCTATATCTGCTGCGTGATTGGCCAGCTAATTTAGTATTTGGCTATGTTAAGCATAACAGATACCGGAAATGATTTGCAAAAAAATAATAACACACACACACACAGTGTATATGTGTGTGTGTCTGCTTTCCAGAATAAATACATCCAGCGAGCAACCTAGCCCCCTGCCCCCACCAAATGGAGATCAATCACCCAGCTGTGTACAAAGCTGTTAGCATGTTTAGCATGTTGTGCAGCGCACAGTCTACACATCCATGTTCCTGAAATTAAAAACACGACGTTCATTAAAAAGGACATGGGTTCACACCATCTTTGGCAGAGATGCGGTGGTGGACCTGCTGCTGGCTGGCTGCCGTCACCACGCCCTAACCATAACAACGTGGTGTCTGGGCCACGCACGGCGGCAGCAGCAGCAGCACCACCACCACCCCCACCGGGCTCCACTGTGTCTCGTTACCTTCGTGTGCCGGCTCTGGGTCGGGGGTGAGGGAGATGTCGTTGAGCTCGCGCAAGCACAGCCATTCCCCGTCGACGGAAACACGAAAGTTGCACAGATATATGGTCTCCCGCGCGGCCTGGGTGATCTTGTCCGTGGTGGGGGTCGGCGCGTCGGTCTGAGGCGGCAGGTCAGACATGATGACTCAGCTGATGCGAAGCAACACACAGACAGAGACGACCGCTCCGCCGAGAGAAAGGGTGCAGCTTTTGTTGCAAAAGCCAAATGATGATGAGGCTTAAAAATAAAACCTGCCTCGTCGCCGGGCACAGATCTCTACGTGTGATAAAAAAACAAGAGGGGAAAAAATGGAAGAGAGGGGGGAAAAAAAGCTAACAGTAGCTTCCAGCAGGGGGTTTTTCTTTTAAAAAGGGCTTTTCTTTTTGTCTTTATGTCCGCATCTCCATCTCCTCCCTCTACAGAAGCAGCCAAGAGAAAACACCGTTGTCTTGAGAACCGCTGCCTTGCCCTCCTCTCAGCCTGGGGATTTAAAATGCAAGGGAGCACTGTGTTGGAAATCACGGCCCTCCTCCTGTGAGCTTACTGGCAGTTCACTCTGATTGGGCTGCCTGTGCACCGCAGTGAATACACTGGGTGGGTGTTGACCAAGATGGCTGACAAGTAGGCTGTGAAGAGGAACGACCGTCACATGAGCAGATGGTGCATGCGTAAAAAGGGAAGGGGGGGGGGTTCCCAGTGGCTATTCATCCGAGGCTAATAATGATGCAGAACAGCACTAGAATAGCACTAGAATAGCACTCATCCAATGCTCATCAATAACCACCTCTGTTTTTTTTGTATTGTATTGGATAATCCAATTAGTGAAAGTACTGGAAATAAATTATTATTGTAAAACACAAAATAACTGAGTAACAGCAGGGGTATGGCTTATTTTAAACGAGCAGCATTTTATATTAAGACAATAAAAAATTACTTAAGAGTAACAATAATGCGACATATAGTGGAAAATAAATACATAAACCTTTTTTAAATTTGCAGGCAATGCTGCCAATGGTGGGATTTTATTCCACAACCGACGACAATGGACGAACACATTTACACACGGCGAAGGTACAAAATAAGTTGTAAATAAATGTTGTAAAATCTGAATACCATTCAGGATGGGGTCAAGCTGTCACATCATCATGACGTCGCATGGTGCTGATGCTGTCACGGCTAGATGTGAACATGATGTAACCCATTCATGGCGCTGTACATGTGTATATATACATATATACATATTATACATGTTTGAATTATTCATATTATAGCCTTAAATGTGGTTGACGTGGCTTTAAACTGCCCTGTTAAACTCTTTATTACATATACAGGAGAAGTATAGGAATTTGACTAGTTTTTAGAAAACGTGTTGGTCTGCGAACCAGATGGTCACCATACTGTTGTATGGTGGCCGTTCCACTTACATACAACCTCATATCAGTGGGTGACCACTGATATATCACTGATATATCAATTAAGAAGTACAGAACAAGTGGCAAGTAGGTAATTGGTGTATTTCACGTCAGCCTGGTGTGGCTACAAAGCTGACAAAGCGCACCGCCACAACGGAGCACATAAGCCCCGCTTTGGAGGTGCGTAAAAGGACGCGATTATTAAGTCGGTGTGCACGGAACACAGCCGGACACGTCGTCCTTATAAAAGTTAACCAGCCCAGACTTACTTTTGCTCCTTTTTCGCTCGATGTGGAACTCATATTGGCGAACCGGGGTGGGCGACACCGAGCCCGACGTCCCGGGCCGCAGACTGCACGTCAAAGCCTCTTTAAAGAAGATCACCGAGGTCGGGGAGAACGTCTCGTCCGGGCTGTCCACGACCGGTCCATTATCCGGTCCGTCTGGACCAGATGCGCGTAAACTTTCTGAAGGCTGCAGGTTGAGGTCTTTTGGTTTCACGTCCCCCTCCGCCGCCATAATTGGGTCAATATACACGTATTTGCTTGCGAACGGGCTGCCCGCATAGTATGCTGTCGCTATGAGTCAGTGAAACGCATTGGATCGATCGGGACTAATGTTTGTTTATTGGCAATTTAGCAAAGCACCCTGCTCGCACTCAAAGGCTCCAGCTAAAAGCACACAGCTTCTTTCCCGTGTGACCTGACTGACGTCACACACCAGGAAACAATATTGGTATTTTTGTCTCGCGAGAGTTTGTACACATGCCCCAGCAACTGTTCCCAACCTCATGTCAACCTTCCTAACAGGATGCAGCCATGGAGTAAAACCTATTTTATGATGCCTATGGTTCAAGCTCATCTTCCAAAAATATGTAACATATTGTAGCCTATCAAATCTATGATGTGAATCTGTAATATAGCCATTTAGCTGTTGCATGAACATATTTTGAGATAAGATTTGCAGATCATAAAATAAGGGCTGATATAAAGTGACTTACTTTTAAAAGCTGACAAAGGCGATTTGAATTATTGTAGACCCAAGTGCACTTTCCGTGGGCCATGGTATTATATTACCATATACATAGATAAGGGTTTTATACCTTCCTCTTCCACTCTTAATCTACTGCTATTACCACCAGATAATGCTGTACCCCAAGGTTTTATTTTACCTGATAATTTCATTTTCAATATACATGAAGCCACGTGATCATTACTGAACCATGCATTAGCAGCATTTTAACATTCATCTTTCATCTATCAGTTATTTTGTGGGCACTGGTTTGCAGCATCAAAGTGGATAACGCCAGGAGGAAACGTATCCCTGTGCTTGGTGTCACCACTCATACAGATCAATTGTAAATATTTTCTGTTAATTGACGCTCCGTCACTTTGAGAGCTATTTTTTGCATGTGATTATTAGAATGAACAGTAGGGGGAGGCAAAGCAATCCATAAAATCTGTGATTACAACATGTGTTCATTCTGTCAAAACATGTTCTAACACACACACACACATACTGGCCTATATGTTTGTGTAAAATAGTTACGTTTTTTGCATACTATGTTAAGCAAACTGCAATGTTGGCTAAGGTCAGCTGGATCATAGATTCGGCGGCATGTTGATTTGTGGATTAGGAGTTTGTGCTCTCTCTAAAACAGTATATATTTTATTGTAACCACTTTACTAAACACATGGTCAGTATTTGTTTTGCACTTCAAAACAATCTTTGTAATTTTTTTAAGGATAACAAGGTTTTAGGTTCTACAAAGGTTTTGTCCACTCTATTTAAAATGTGTTTGGTGCTGCAATTACTTCTAAATACGTCTAAATGATGTGGAATTCATGGCACAGTAATAGTAACAGATTAGATTAGCAGCTGCTGTGGCCTAACAGGCCAGAGTAACGTTTACATTGGCATGGCTTAAAGTAACGTTTACATTGGCATGGCTTAAAGCCAGCCAAGCTGAATGGGATTTATGTTCTGGTCCACTTTCAGTTTTCTTGACAGAGCTATGTGAGATAGTTGACACTAAAATGTCTCGGGTTTTCAAGCTTTCAAGGGCATTCCAATATAATGTCAACACTACAGCTTTACACTTGGTGTGCATGCATGCAGAAGTGTGTGTGTGTGTGTTAGCAGAGGGGGAGGGACTTCCTCTTTTACATCATGGGTGTCTGTCATTAAAATAAAAATGTACTGAGACCTAGACACTGAAGAAGCTCCTTTTCCATAGGATTATGTTTGTTAGATGGACATAGTTCATTATTTTCTTATTGTAAGTTAAATGTACTTAAACATATTCTAATTAGCATATTATATCTGAGTTTTAGTAATGAGGGTAAATGTGTAGAGATGCTGCTAGGCTATATTCTGTAGTTTATTGAAAAACAATTGTTATTCAATATACAATATTATTTAAGGGTTTTAAATTCAACTAAGGGTAAAAAGGACAGTGATTCATCATTAATCGGGTAGATGCATTGCTCTTTGTTCAAATTGATTTAGCACAGGCTTATGAGTGTGTGGGGGTGCCTACTGCAGATCAATGTTCTCAATGTCATGATGTTGCTGGATGATTGGCAGATGAGAGATGGGGTGGAAAAGCCTGTCCTGGAAAAACCAAGCAACTTCAAAGACAACCAGTCTTTGTCTGGCAACCAGTGAAACCTTGTGGAATGATAACAGGGATCAAAAAGACAACACACACATGCACACGCGCACACGCACACACACCCACACACACACACCATTGCAATAGCTACAAAAACAGATGTCTTCCACAGCCTCCTCAAAAGAAAAATCCAACCAAACGT
>OMKP01034303.1:0-16062 GCA_900302375.1 Bathygadus melanobranchus
GCAGGGTTACCACGGTGATTTTTCACCTGTCGAGCACCTCGGATATTTTTTATGCAAACAGCATCGTTATGGCTAAACGGTGACTATAAATGCCATGATGTGCCGCTTGTGGACTGTCCACGAACAGCGAATCACGGCGACTAGATTCTGCTTAAAACTATGTGTTGTCTAATTCAAAATCATCCACGCACACATGTATAATTACACACATATTTTGTCATATTTTGTCAGGGACCCGTGTATTTGTTCCCGGTTGTTTTCTTAATCATGCCAACTCCTCTACCACCCCTCCCACCTATTGAAAGTATGTCTCACCGGAAATATTCATCCACAACCTTGATTCAATGACCTTGAGACCACAGTTGGCTTGTGAGCTTCTTCTGCCACGTTATGCAGGGCGAGTGTAGCATCTGTGCCGCGGAGTGCCAGCGCTCCAGGTGATGAAAGTGATGGGGATTCATCCAACTGAAGACGGTGTGTGTCTTAATCAGGGATTGGCCCATATTCACCGGCTCAATCCCTCCGCTGCAAAGTATGACGCCCGGAGGTGAAACATTAGCGCGCTTGGTGGCGCCTTTGATGCAAGGAATATGGACACCTAGCTAGAGATAAGGACGGAATGAGTATGGTTTTATGAACAGGCAAGTTGGCCTCTCGGTAGGAATTCACAGCACTTTGCAGCATTGCGTTAAGTGCAAAATACGTGTGTCTTACAGAGTGTCTCTTCAGTGTATCGTACTTTCATGATGAGAATTTCCAAGTGCAATGTGATAGTAGTGTGGGACAAGACCGTAGGTGGAAATGTGATTCGATCCTTCGGGTTTTGATTGGAGCGTGCAGAGGCGATAAAGCGTGCTGTCCGACTTTGCTTTCTGTGCATGAAGGGGTGTGGAAACATGTTATTGGTTGAAAATATTGAGCCTATCAGTGTGGACAACATGACCTTCCAGCGGGTGGAAGGGCACCACATATCGATTATGAAAGTACTTCTAAGATGATGTCATCTGGCGCTTTGTGGCAAAGAAAAAGCAGAAACACTGCAACAAAATAGACCCTGTAGGTGTAGTGCCCGATGTTTATCGTTTAATAAGTAATAGCCTTACTTATTTACTGCAGGTTATTCAACATTTTGAAAGGTAATGCATGGGAAACCTAAATACATAGGCTTCTCATGCATCATGTTAATGGAGACTTAATTCTGTCAAAATGGATCAGGATACATAGATGATGTCACCGAGTCCTTTCTGTTGGGGGGGGTGGTGGTGGTGGTGGTGACGGTGGTGGGGAGTGGTGCCCCCTGAAATTCCCTCTCATTTAATTTTCATGAATAGCAACTTTTCAGACCGTGCGCGGACAAAGGGCCGCGCGACGCAGGGTCCTGCATTCTGAGTAGTGTGCTAATCTTTTCTCTAAAGGACATCCTGAGAGAGTACAAAGCAAGTCTGGGATGGGTGCCAGCGCTAAAAGACTTGCTCTTCCCGCCTTTTGCCATGCACAAGCAGCGGCGGTGTGTGAACAGTTTATTAAGTGGCATGAAATGAAATAGCAGAAATGGCCGCCGTTCTGGAGGGTTCCGGTTGCCTTTCTTGTAACTCGGCTATCCGGGCTCGTCAAGGAAAGTGTGTGTGGAGTCAACGTTGAATCAGCACTACCATAAGGTCCTTGAGGCACAAACAAGACCGTGAGGAGAGGATGTGAAGCAACAAGTGAGACCAGAGAAGTTAATCCCAGGAGTCCGGTCTCTGACCCTCCTTTAAGTCCTCCGGACCTACTTTGTAGTTCAGTGAAATTATTATTGCTTAATAGATTGGATTTTGGTCATCTAAAGCAAACATCTGATGTCAATTCACCGTGGTTCTTGAATATCAAATGTCTCATGCTGTTTGTAAGGGGAAATCCACCTTTCCTTTGAAATTGATCAAAAGGTCTCAAAATGCGGTCATGTGTATTCGGGGGCGTTACCGTTGTGTATCTTTCAAAATGCACATGGTGGCCTCTACAAAATGAAACGTTTGCCTTGCCTCGCATATTTTTACTCTGACCAGGTTCTTGTAAATTTTGTAATTTAGCAATATTATAACATAGCAGTGTAACCATGGCTAAGAAATTGTTTCTGTGATCCTGATCCCATGAAGAAATGTGACATTTTCTTCTTTAACCCTCGGTATCAAAGGCACTCAGCCCCGGTTGCAATGAGACACCACAGAGAATTGCCAGTTCTGCCTTGTCAAAAAGCCTATAACTCTTTGAGTTCATGTAAATAATCTGACTAATGTCCCCTTTGGATTATCCATTCTGTGCAGAGCTTTTTAGATTTATTACAGGAAAGGTTGGCGGAATAGGAAGAGCGAGATACGCAGCTGGATTCTTTTTTTCAGTGCTTTTACATCAATTGAATAGTTTTAACGGCTCAGATTGACACAGGCTGTTTAATCTCTATTGAACTTATGACCCTTTAAATATTTTTATTAAGCTTTTGGTTTCGGCCTTCGGGAACAAGCAGTTTTTCCTCAGTCTTGACATGCTTTACAGTATTTTCCCACTGACGGTTTTCCATTTTAGATACAATTGTAGCTGGAAAATACCCACATTCCTGCATTAGGCTACACAATTATTGAACACATTCTTTGAAGCCTGTGCTGTAGTATTTGATGCAGGACATTTACTGTCATTCTGGATCATCTTCAGGACCAGCAGAAGAAGGTCAACGGTAGGCCTATCTGTAAGTGTCTTTGAGTAGCTGAAATAAACGTTTAGACCTGCCTTGGCAGGCTTATGTCCGTAAGGATTTGTGTGAATCACCAGTAAGCAGAAGACCCTAATTTAAGATTAGTTTACTAGGAGCCGACTGACTGTGTTACTCTTTAACATCTGTCCCAATACTTAATTCAGCAGTATTGTTCAGGCTCTTCTAGGCAAGAGTTGACCTTTTGGTGAATGGCCATTGAACACTGTATCCTCCATTGACTCTTTCTTATCACGCTGTTGTTGTATATCAGCGCTGTGGAGTGTGTTCTGTGTAAGAATAGCAGGGCTACAAACAAACCCGCCCAGCCTAATGTATACACACCCAACGGTGTATTGACAGGATGTTTAAAGTGATGGGTTTCATTTGTAGACTTTAGAATGTATCGAAAACATTAACCTTCGTGATGACCCGGCCTTTTGGAATAATATGCTGGTTATTTTCACTCAGGAAACAGTAATGTGTAGATTATATTTTAACCATCAGCCTTACATTGGCAGCTTGAAGTATCCCACATGGATACAAATGGGAGTAAGTAACTTGTTACATTCATTAGCCTGGAGATGTAGGGAAAAATGTGTTTGTGGTGATCTGTAACACACATCCAAGGCACTGTTGCCTGACATGCACAACAAACAAACACAGAAACAAATTATACATATTTTTCAGCCGTTTCCATGGTTTGGCTCCATAGGCATTAGGCTCTGGTGCTGCTCAGTTTTGAAATGCTGAATCACACGTCGTGTAACCAAGGCAAGCATCTGTTTTGGATTTACTCTTCCCTTTTCTCCATCTCTACTCTCTCACTCTTTCTCTCTGACTCGAGCTCTACCTCAAACACTTCTCCCCGCTCTCCCCCTTTTCCCTCCACACAGCTTTCCCATGGCGAGCGGGGGTGGACTTCCTGGTCATGGCTTGGCCAGGACAGGGCCACGGGGATGTGTCAGGAAATGCGTCAGCTTGTTGAAATATTGAAAGGGGGATTGGAGTGAACGACGTCCCCAGACTCCCCATCGATGACGTTCTCGGCGTGCTTCATCAGCGTTGGACTGAGGCACATCTGAATCATACTGTCGATTCATAAGTTGAGCAGGCGTAGCAAATGATATATCACTTCAATGTTAGGTTATTATTTATTGCAGTTCATTAAATCTTTTAGAATGAAGCAGCAGTTTCTACCAATTTTTTCCATCTAAGTCACCTCATAGTTCTATTAAATGTGTTTATTGAAAGTTGGAAAGTAGATACTTTAGTAAATACGTTACCATGTCTGCTGATTAAATCTAGCGGGTGTCATTAGTAAAGGTTGATAGAGGTCCTACTATCGAATCTTATTGAATCTCAGTGGCTTTACCCTCTCCATCACCTTGCTGTGCCCTCCGGTTTTGCTCAGGATCTGTGGTGGTTGACACAGTGGATTTATCAACATCCTGGTTCAGGGACTGACGGGCTGGGGTCAAGGGGCACAGCAGTGAGCCAGAGCGTGACGTAGGGGACAGGTTGCTGACCGCAGCACAGCGGAAACATCTGGGGGAAGAATGTAAGGAAGTGGCAGGACCCAATACCTCTCCCGCTGCCCCCCGCTAATCCACAGGCTAACCCCTGAAAATGAGATGTTTCATTAAAGGTGCAGTGCGTATGATTTGGTGGCATCTAAAGGTGAGTTTGCAGATTGCAACCACCTGAATAACGCTCTCCTCACATTTACATTTAGGGCATTTGGCAGACGCTTTTTTCCAATGCGACTTACGACTTAAAAAGTACATTTGTCGAAGAGTAAAACAACAAGATATGGCTGAATATATCCTCACCCCCTCCTTTCCAAGCGTGTAGGAGAACTACGTTGGCCTTCAGGTGGCAGTAGCAACTTTCAATGATATTGCCTACGACCGCATCAAGTAGCCAGAATCTGTCAAATGATGAGGTTCCTTTACATATAGATAGATTTTGAAATAGAATTTTGTTATGTAGTCGGTAAAACTATAGGTCATAGCCTACATGTGAGATAGCAAATGTTGTTATATTGTATTCCATTTCTGCCAAGTCTGTTCCGCTAGATGCGACTACATTCTACACACTGCACCTTTAAATGATGTATGTGGGTGACACGAAATATCCAGTTTAGACTGCTTGGACTGTCTAGACAGCACCTTCACTGGTGAATGTGTTCCAGTACGGTTGTGGTTCACTTTGACCATTGCTCCGCTTCTGGATCTGAATAAATCAGCACTTTCATTTTTCAAGCAACTCCACGTGATCAAACGGCTACCAACACACGATCCATACGGTCACCCATTCTCTTTAGTTGTTTAGCGTGGTCTCTTCTCTACGAGAGGCACAAGCTCCATCTCCCCAGTTCTCAGACAGGAAAGAGCTGAATGCTTCACACGTCTGGTATGTCTTTCTAGTGCAAGCCAAGCTGTATGTTTAGCCCACAAAAATGCCGGGAAAACTCCCGGCTCAGCTCAACCACTGTTGAACATTGTGGCCGTGTAGAGAGAAGGGACTTTCACTGGCGGAATTCAGATGTTGCACCCAAATGTCAGTGTTGCATGAAGGATTGGCTCCCGGGGTCCACGAGGTCTTCTTCCTTGTCATCGATTCAGCCGGATGTGATCCCAAGAAGAAGAAAAAAAGCTCGGAGTGGCACCGAGTCTGTGGAGCATCATTGTGTTTCTCCGGACAATAAAACATTGTCATGTTGGCTAATTCCCACGGCTCAGGGCTCTACGCTGGTTCGCGTGTAAGGTCTTCCCCAAAGACCTTACACGTCACTCCCAAATATCTTTCCTTGACATGCTTGCATGTCGGAGTCATGCTGGACCACCCTGTGTTAATAGAAACCTGCTCCTCCAGCCAAGGCATTTTATATTCTGCTTTCATCTACTCCCATCTCCAAACTCCCTAACCCCCTAACTCCCTGATCAACCAGGTCCTACCCTCCCACGTACAATAGCCCCAGTAGCATCTCAAATGTGGCCGCTTGCTTAGATTTGTCGCAGTTGTGTTGCAGTTAGATTTGTTGTGTTTTTTGTTCTTCTTAGATTAATCAATAATTTAGTCTGATACAGTCATAAATAACATGATGCCAAATGTCCATAACCAAGTTACCAAAGTGATGTCTTAAATGTACAAGAAACACATAATAACATTATAATAAGAAACAGACAAGAAATCATTTGGATTTCGGATTTGGCTGAATGGCTTCACTTATACAGTGAAGCCATTCAGAGGCTATCAAAATGGGCCTGATGGGCCTGATTGGCCGATACAAAGGGTTGCTGTGCAGAACAGTTAATTCTTGTTACACTTCCTCTTCTTACCAGCCTTGCTTTGCCAAGCTCCACCCTCCATCTGAAGTGCCATTTCCCACTGGGGTTTAATTGCTTAATTGCATCGCTCCCAGAATCACTAATAGACTAGACTCGGGCAATACATTATGCATGAGGCTGATACCCAGCTGGTCTTTCAAAAAGCATTGTTGCAGCCAATATTTGGGCCTCTCTCCAAATTAACCAGTAGATAATACTGTGATTACACCTTGAACACTAAAATTGTGTCTTCGTTGATGTTATGGTGCTTGTACTGCATTATATGGCATCCTGTATATTCGTTGCAGCACTTGAAATTGTACTTAGCATTGTATAGCATTGTATGCTGGCTACTTTGCTGTTTTACAGCAAGGGGTCAACCTAGCAATTATGAGCTTGAAACTTGTTCTATTAACCTAACAAGGAGTGCTTGTAACTTCAGAGACTATCAGAGATATATTGTTGCTTCACTCTTTCGACAAATGTACTCATTGTAAGTCACTTTAGACAAAAGTGTCTGCCAAATGCCCTAAATGTAAATGTAAATGGTAACAGTTAGTGGCGTAGTTGAGTAGGTGAACAATCACAGTGTTTTTTTACGTGCAATATAATAACCGAAATATGATATAAAGGCTTACTATATATGAATGTTATGACAGTCATCATGGAAAACAGAAAATAATTAAACTTCATATTTTATGTGAGATCTAAGACCAACATATATAAAAGCCTTGACGGGCAAGTACCCCAACTGCGAAATAATCTTCTCTATTATTGTAAAAAGAGAGCTGATCCCCGGTCAGTTTCCAACAGTTGACCGCTAGACCCATGGTGACTTGAACCGCTGAGTGTGCCTTCTGATTCTGGCTTTAGGTCGCTTTATTACGGAGCCTGAATATTTGTTTAATATCCATCCATTATTTTTAACATTCAACAGGCCGGTTACCGTAATGGCATGTAAAGCCAGAAAATGTTTCATTTTTATTCATTTATTTTGAAACCACAAATTGTCGAATAATTGATTGACATGGCGACGCTGAGTCGACTTGGAAAATTCTGAGTCAGGTACAGCCCGACAACCAACAACATTAGGCCTAACTGCTTCCCAGACAGAGCTCCAGACATCCACACATCTGTGGCGGCAGCATACCCTCTGGAATAGAGCGGGACATGAGCAGCAGAGTAGTAAGTTCAGTACAGAGATGGAAGTAACCTTTGGTATGAGGTGATGATCACGCATTTCTCCCCTTCATTCCATCCAGGGATATTTTCCAGTAGTGTTCTACAGTTGTAGAAAGAATTCAAAAACAGGAAATGGCTTGCTTCCTTGTGATGACGATACTGAAGTGTCTGTTGGGTTTATCCTGCGTGCCTTCAGCTATCTCATCACAACTCAAGGCCACGTTATGCTAGCTGGCACCGTTCCCGTTAATTACTCGGCTGCATTCCATTCCAAACCTCCAGTTTTTAAAAAAAAACACGGTGAGAGTAGACGGGGTCAGGAAGAGGAGCAACACATGGCTGCCGGTGGGGAACATAAACTGTAAACTCAACTTTAAGGACCACCAAACCTCACATCTCCTTGCTAACCGCTTCGCTCGGCCACCGCTCGTCTAGCTTTCTCGTTGCCTCTCTCTGTTTCGTGGACCTATATATGGGCGTTCATTCCTGTTGGAAATGAAGTCGCTTTTATCTCCTGCTCAGCTATTTACAACTGTGCGGATGCCAAAGTGAATGTGCATCAGGCACATCGCTTTAGTCGACTACGACGCTGAGTGTAATGTAGTCGTAGTACTTCACTGTAGCCTGATTTCCTAAAACTTTAAACTAAACTCTCAATCTATTTGCTGCTACAGATACGCCTTTGGTGAGTCTGTTTGTGTATTTGCACTTGTTTTTTCATAGGATTGTATGTCCTTAATATGGTGATCTGTTTGCTGGCAAGTTAGATCTCAGAGCTCATCTTGCTGCAGCACAATCTGTCAGATAATAGCCACTGCCCCCCAATACTGTCCACGTCATGCTGCCTGCCAGCGCCTGGCCCCCAGAAATACACACACACGCCTGCTCAACACAGGGGGAAAAAAATCGTATCCTATTGGCCCTTTGCACAATGGGCAGGCTAAACACAGGTCTCATAATATTAATTACGGTTCCATTCCATTTGGCTGTGCCCGTGCACCAGTGCTCAAAATGTTATGAGCTTACATCTGTGTTTACACTGCTGCGACTCCCATGTGAAAGTGGTACAATAAGCTCGTAATAAAGTAATCACACTATTTTCCAATTAATTTATTCGCTCAGGGTTGTGAAAAGTGAGAGCCAGCAGAGAAGATTAAGATTGTAATTCCCTTTAGCAGTAATATAATTCCTTTTTTCTCACGAAACGAGAGACAAGGGCCCAGTAAAGGTGCTGCAGGTCAACACCAACCACTTCCCCCATCCAACCCCACCAACCCAACCCTCACACCCACCCTAATGCCTCTCCTACTGCCCCCCTGCGCTTGTCCTGTCCTGGGTCTATAGCCGGAGGCTTAGCAGACACATACAGCTCCAGCCACACGGCTACAAATCCCAGGCAGATTCCAGGATAAGCTTTGGCCCTTGGCCCCACCACTCCCACTGTTGAGTCCTCTGGCCCTCTGAGTGACAGCCAGCCTCTGACGACCCATATCCCCCTCCGGGAGGCCCACAATAATGGACCTGCTTTCACATTATCCAAACAGTCTGAGGCTTCGTTAAGATGCAAAAGCAAACAAAGGAAACGAGCGTTGTTGTTTTCATCAACCACAGTAAACAAGATAAGACGTTGTAGTATGTGTGCTTCGGTACGTCTCATTAGATTTCTTACGTTTTGTGTGGGGTTTTTTTTGGTTCTGAATGAGAGCCAGTGCTTTTCTGGAGACATCTGTTTCAAAGCTGTCCTTTAATTAATGCTGTATGCTGTTATACTTAATCATATTCTCACTTTTAACCAGCAGTAGGAGAGTGGGAGTTCAGTCATTTGTTTTCACAGTGTGGAACTTTGTTTTAAGTTGTGCAATGACCACAATGTTGAAATATACATCGGTGTTTGTAGATGGGTTCTGTACTGAGACCCATTGTTTATATTGGATACTATAAGGAACCATTGTTCGCGTTTGTTACTTTTCCTGTCTTTGTTTGAATGTAAACTAAAATTAGATAAACCAAAGCTATTTATAAAGTTGTGGTCCAGAAAATGGTCTGTCCTATTACGACATCATTGTTTCAACACCTGAACGTTGTTTTCATTTGCTTGAATCTAGAGCACAATTCTGTTGTATTTCATGGCGTTAATGCTCAATGCAAATAACAACCATCTTTTCCTGGCGTGATCTGGTCTGCGTTGATTTAAATCCGGCGTATGAACAGGAAAATCTCATCCCTTGCTGTTTTAGAGCCAGTCTCTCTGTCTCTCTCTCACGTGCACACTCTCTCATTCTTTGTCTTCCCCTCTCTCTCTCTCTCACTCCTGACACGTTGTTCACTGGCTGCAGAGAACCTTGGGAAATGCGAGACTGTGTGGGGGAGAGTGTTTCTCTTGGCAGGCTGCGCTACAGTTCTCAGCCTCCCAGTACCTCTGCACGGCCAAAGCCTTCCGTGTGATCAGTGGAGAGGATCGGGACCCGGGGCATCTGCTCTGCGGCTCCCAGGGGTTAAGGCCCCGTCGAGGGGTTGTTAAAAGGTCAGGAATCAGGGCGTGACAACTGTGTGTGTGTGTGTAAACGTGTATGTGTGTGTGTTAGAGCGACAGAGAGAGCAATCTACATGCAAAATTCCTGAGCCACAGCTCTTTGGGGTCAGAATTAGAGCAAGGCAAATGTGTGCCATCAACAAGTCATGCAGAAAATGTGCTTTGAATGAACCAGTTGATCTGAAAGATCTGAGAAAAAAAAAGAGGTTATTCCAGGACACTGTCTTACAACAAGCCGCCCAGGTGATGGAATTTCAATTGTTCTCTTGGGATGTGAAAAAGTGTTTTTGTTGGACTTGAATGCCTCTCCGCTGGAGAATGCGTCTCTGGTGGACTCTTATGATAACCAAATTGAGAAGTGAAGCTGTGGTTGAACTGAAGCAGGCAGGGCTGACCTCTGCATGGAGATGCCCTGGCCTCTTGGCTCATCATATGGCTTGGCCATCAGCGTGTGAGCGTACAGGGTTGGTTGTCGTTAGACAGCCCCAGAACCTCTCCAACTATCTGCACATGTTTTTCCAAGGTCTACACAATTAAAACCATACTGGGGAATAAGGATTTATGCTTGTGAATTTTTGAGAAATGTCCTTGTACTCGAAGGAAGGTGTTTTTTTTACAATGGCCATGTCGTTTTGAAACTTTGCAATAAACATTTAAATTCCAACAAGGATATTGTTCTTCTCTTTATGAGACCGTTGAAATCAAACATAACATAACATTGAAATAAATGAAATAGAAAAATGTTCAAAACCAATTCAAGTAAGATGTAAATGGAACATTTGATTGAAGTCTTTTCAACACCACAAAATGCTGATTTTATTGAGCCATACCTTCTAATTTGCTTCGCCTAATGGAGTTTGTCCCAAAAAACATTTCAATGCATTCGTCTTGAGTTGGAGTCGGTGTTCCTCTGTTAAGATAGAAGCCCGGGATGTATTCCTGCAGCAGGCTCAGGTCTTTCTCTTGTGATCATGTAGGCCTATGTTTCTTGGTCTGTGGCAGACAGGGGATGACCGCAGAGTGCACCAGGATGTCAGAGGTAGCATTAGGGGCTTGTATTTTGGGACAGTGAATGGAACAGTAGAGGCTGGTGCAGAAAGCATGCATACAAAGTTAAGCTCACATGGAGGCCAGACTAGTTTTTTGGGTAAAACACTTAACCCACTGGCAGCCTTGCCTTCGCAAATAGAAGAAGGTAGATGAATAAATGAATGAATAGGTCCAGGTTGTAACATTTTGGAAAGGGCTCAAGAGAACTCTCAGCCAATTGTTCCCTCCCTCCATTCGTACCACTGTCTGTCTGTCTGTCTGTCTGTCTGTCTGTCTGCATGCATATTGAGTTTTAAAATCCCATCTTTGTGGCAAGTCCCCTATTCCATCATGGGATATACGATTAAATCCTCACTCAGCCTTGCAGGTTTCCCAGACTTAGTCAACAGATTACACACTTAAATCGGTCCATGGGAATAGGTGGGGCAAACAGGCACAAACATCTGCGCTGGACGCCAGTAGGGGGCAAGCATAATGCTACGTTTGGCACTTCTTAAGCACACATATAATCAGAAACTTCTGTGCATGTATTGTTTAACTTGAACCGAACACAGTTCTGGTGCTACACCTGACACCATCGGGCAGCTCTCTGCAATAGAATAGTCTTCCGTCACACCCTGTGTCCATGTCAAGGATTTTAGATTTCCCCATTGTTGTCCCACAACACAAGCTCAGCACGAACTTAAACCGCCTGGCTGGCTCCATTTGTCTTCTTACATCACACACACACACACACAGAATTCTGTCTGTTGTTTCATTCAATTATGAACGTGGATCCACTTGAAAGACACGACTCCGAAATGTGTTCCCAATGTGTTCTCAGTTCAGTTTGTATTGTCCTTAAATTTATACCGTTTTTAACAGTCTCCTCTTTTTGATGTTTGTGTGTTAACACACATGAATGTCAATTTATTGAAATTGATGACACAGACTGAATAAAATATTACGTTCTCTATGTGGGACGAGGAGGAGGAGGAGGAGGAGGAGGAGTAGGCGTATGTGTGCTGTTTTTGCAGACCTAGTTTCTGGGTTTGCCATCAGGACAGACTGGATCAGTGTATCTGTCACCCAGTGTCACTGTGACTCCAGTCAGAGCTCGGCTCAGCAGCCTCAGGGGAGTGTGTGCTCTGGCAGAGGGCCTGGGTTCATTGCTGGGCACATGCTCACTGTTGTATTGAGGATGAATGAAACCCGTATAAAAGGCTTGACTGTTGCTTGTCGTAGACCTATTATGTCATATTAAATCTTTTGTCGAGAGTAAATGGGTTCATATTTGTGAAGCACCGATACCAGCGAGTGATACTGGCAATTATTTCTGACAGATCTGACACTCTGACATCTGATTGTCGTTATTGAACAGTGTGGCGCTTTAGTTTTTGGTGCGTGGTGACTGGATGGTGATTACAATACAAATATAATGCAGTGTATTTGACACACTGTACTAGCATTGTCTGGTGTAAATACATTATAAATATATGCCTTCAATTTACATATTTACAGTCTTACATAACTACTTTTAGTTATGTAGAAGTATCTAACAGTGAGTTGCGCTATTGGGATTTTATCTGCAACATTTATTTTATATTATATACAAATACAATGTACATTTTTCTTTTCCATATGTGAAAGATTGAGACCTCTGGGGTTTCTGGTACCTTTGGCCGGCTGACAGCAGATCCACGCCAGGCAGCATGTATCAGCTGTAACCAGACTTTTCCCCCCGTGAACAAAAACAGTATGGTTAGAGTGTTGGTGGTCCTCTGGTTTTCTGTATTGAATCTATTGACTGGGTGGGTGGGCCCGGGTGGGCCCGGAGAGTGGTTTTTCTGCTAATGGAGAAGTCTATTGCCTTGGAAACAGGGGTGGTGAATTGTTCACTCAGCTGTTGGCAATACATGCTAGTATACGGCACAATGGGATATTCGGGAGTGGGGGGGTAGGGGAGGCCGTGTTAGAAGAGCTGACTCTTATTGCCCTGTGCTTCATGTGTGACACGACTGACATGCATGTCTTGCGGTGAGTGGATCGGCGCTCTTACGGCACTCAAACACACACACAAAGAAGGTGCTGCCCAATCGTATTCTGTACGGACGGCGCACCGCTCGGACCCTTCAGCCGGCGCGGTAATCGAAGCATAAATGAGTAATTAGGGTTGCAGCGGGCGCGTCAGCTCCGCGGAAGCCATTAGTGCAGACGCGTGTGTTGAGGAACGTCTGAGGTTAACTCACTGATGCAGGCGCACTCTCTCTCGCGGTCTGCTACAGTAATGGAAGCAATGTTTATAGAGAGCCGGTCCGGGCTCTTATAGAACAGAAAGCAGCCCTAGTTAGCCATGAAGAGCACTCATCTAAGCTTTCACGTGGAAATAAAAGCCTGCGTTTAAGAAACAATAGACCAGGATTTACGGAAGCGTATTTTCGAGATATGTGAACTTCATGTGCCCCCTATTGGTATCATGTTACAGTAAATTATATCTCCAGGGAAATCTAATTCTTGACATTAAAAACACATTAGCTGATTGACAGCACAATCTTGGTATACAGAAAGTCTTTGGACATGTCTACACCTGTCTGTTAGTGAATGAGGCTTCTGTTGTCATTGTGTGGTGGAGTTAAGATGTTGTGTTAATGACATGCCTGGTTTGTACTCTGAAAATAGGCTTGGCTGAGTTTGTTTGGCGAGTGTTTGGCATTGCATAGCTTAGGGCACCTGCCTGACCCAAGATTAGTCTAGGGGTGTGCTCACCAAGAGAGTGAGGGGGATAGGATACAACGTGGATAGGAATAACCCCAGCAAGGAATGTCACCTCCAGTGGAGCCCGAGGGGAGGGAGGGGGAGAGAATATTCAGGGACACACCCTCCCCCGATCCCTCCCCTATGCAGCTCACAATCCAGCCTCAACTAGGGCACAGGAACAATCAATATCCAGACAAACGTTCTCTCCAGACAGGAAGTAACAATGAAACAATGATGTCCTCAGACCATCTTGGCGGCCCTGACTGCTCCCAGACAAACCAAGCTTTTCTGAGGGAGGGAGAGAACAACGGCTTGCTAATCGGGAAGGCGGTGTTATACCAATGATCACTTGAAGGTAGCATCCAGGCTGTTGCACAGCTGTTCTCGTTTGTACGCTGGCACGATACCACCGCCGCCGCCACCACCCCATTGCTCACTGGTTGCCTCGGCTCCACAGTGGGTTTTCCCCTCGCTGTTTTCCCCTGCAGTTGGTTATGGGGGTTTTGAAGCCATGGCTGACTGTTGAGAGCGGACTGACCGGGTAGCACTATTGAACGCCATCTGGGACTGGTTCTACTCTGCTTTGTCCTGTGAAAGCATCCGGTCCAGTGAGAGAGACAGTGGTCTTTAGTCAGGCTCACAATGGACCAGCCTCAAGATTGGTATGGTCAAATCTAGTGACAGTTGCTGCCATGTAGTCAATGAAGGTAGTCATTTGTTTTTTTCTGATCTTTCATAGATCTCCATTTAAACAATTAGATTTTGTATTCAAACTACTCTTTCCATGCAGCCAAATAGTCTTGTAAAAGTCTAGCAAAGTCTACATCTTCACAAGAAATGTGACTCTGGTGAAGAATGCAAAGTGTCTCCTAAAATCTAGAGAAACAGAGATGTTCTGCATTACTCCTAGGGATTTTGGCCTTGTAAACAACTCCATTCCTTCCACTTTGAAAGCTCAGTCAGCACGCCAGCAGGCCAGGAACAGCCAGCGTCCAGCTAGCTCAGCACAATCTCACTGTTTATTATTGCTTTTATTCTTTCTCAACTTCAGTGGTCCATGTCATGTAAACAGTTCCACAATAATGGTCCAAAATTAAGTTTATATGCTAATGTACTTGGCAAATATAGTTGACTTTAATCGTGATGATCGATTCAAAGCATGGATATTAGGTCTGTTTTGTTGTTTCAGCATTTGCAGGGCTTAAAAAAACTATTTCAAACACGATGCAGAATTTATTTTTGTACTGGTGGAATCAATACGTTTTCTACCAAAAATCTATAAAAGAGCTTTTGACGAACACATCTGGTCATCCCCACCACACCACCACGACCATGAGTCATAACCTCATTGAGCTAGCCTCTCCACCCGGTACGGCACGATCGGAGGGTCAGTTTACGACCGCAACGAGAATCTCCGCGGCCCACATTGGGGATGGTTGCCATGGCTACAGACCCGGGGCGCTTTGTGCATCCATTATGGGGAGGCATGTGGTGTGAGACGGGCAGTGAGGGGGTGAGGGGGTGAGGGCCTGGGGGCCCGACAGCAGCAGCTTTCCTCCAAGCCAGCATCCACACACTAGGGAACACACATCTGGGAGGTGGACTGCTAGACGGTGTTTTTTCTCCGTCAGTTGGGTTCATGTATGGAGTTGACACAATCTGACCTTGACCCCCCCCCACCCCTCTCCATTAAATGTTGTGCTGTGTGTGTTGAATGACAGCGAAAAGTAAACGCCTTTGATTTCAAAAAAGCTTTCGTTTGAAAGAGTTTTACCAGCTACGAGGGCCTCACATTGCCTCATACAGAGAGAAGGGCCCCTCCTCTCACCCCAAAAAAAGCAGGACCCCATTTAAGCTCTTAATATTATCACACATTAAACGGGCTGCTTCACAAATGACATCAGCTATGAAAATATTATGAGTCGGCGTGCTGCAGGATTATCCGAGGGTGTGGTTGGCTGCACGAGGGCGAGGATCAGCCGAGGTTACAATAACATTCAGCCTCATTGAGGAGTAAAGGCCATATTGATTATTTTCATAATGTATGTTGCCAGTCCGGCCCAGATGGACACTTCCTCTCTTCCGCACGCATGCACACACACACGCACACACAAACATAGGGCTGGGCATATTGTCAAAATCAATATTGTAGCGATGGCTATTGGTGCTTTCACAAAATATTCACACAATGACATTGTTGATAAGTAATCATCAATAATGTGGATATAATGCAAAAGTATTATGTAAAAAAAATGTAAAGGCAAATAATAGAACAGCTAGAACAGTCTGGAAAGTTCAGAAAATGACATCACTTTACTGTAACACAGCCTTTAAAAACAGGAAAAGACAACACTTGTGCCATATCACGATATTGATATAATGTCAAGATATTGCCCAGCCCTAACACGCACACACTCACACACACACACACACGATCGCTCACACACGCACACACAGAAGCACACTCGCTCACACACACACATGCTCACACACAAGTACTCTCA